>KV417708.1:49127-74278 GCA_001630335.1 Athelia psychrophila
CTAGATAGATTGGCCTCATATCGCTTCCAGGCTCTGTTATCCTTGTTATCCTTGTTTCTATTGCTCTGTTATTCTGCATTTCTTGTTTTCCTTGTTATTCTGCATTCTTGTTATTCTACAGTCTTGTTATTCTACATTGACAGTTAGTCCATAGACAGTTTGAGATATTATTGACAGTTAGTTACTGATCACTTTCGCGACCCAGTGACTAGAGGTTGTCGGGGAGGACTGGGTCACGTAGGAGTCCTAGGTTTCAGGAGATTCCACGTTGACTAGCTTACCGATGAGGGTAGGGAAGAGACTTACGCTGTTGGAACTGAGATCCGTCGAGGAACCAGTACTATAGTCGCTACAACAGTTGAGGTCCCTACACGAACCCACAGTACCAGGGTTCAAGTTAGAGTACGGATTCGGTCATGGTAAACGCTAGGTTCACGAAGTATGCAGGTACCACGAGGCCTAAGAACCGATGTAGCTACCGTCTGACTAACAGATGGTCGTCTCAGCTACCAAATACTTTGCTCATCGGTTTAAGGAGGTTCTCGACTGCGTAGGTCGTCTAGAGGAACGGTCGTAGGTGTCGTCGTTACATGAGACGAAGTCACCACCTTAGCGTGTGTTCGTGGACGACAAATCTGCTGGTCGTGTGACGAGGTCTAGGGTATCAGTGGTGTATAGGCGACCACGGTACCGGAAACTTCGCGTGTCTGCTGGTCAAACGTAGTCACTTCCAACATTTGTAAAGACTCAGCCTAAACCCTAACCCCCTCATTCACTCCTGCAACACGAACCACGGAACGTTCATCGCGTACTCCACAAACTGGCGAACGGTCACGAATCCTGGTCCTAAGCGTAATTTCGCAGGTTCCTACGGTTGTCGTAATTCTCTATAGTCCTGCACACGTAACCCGGTCCATAACGTTTCTCGGTTGACGTCTCGCTATTCCATACAAGACGTACATAACCTGGAGAAGTCCGCAACGACCTGGGTACAGAAACAGTTCCCCTTACGACCCTAGCTACCCTCACCTCTGTCCCAACGTTAGTCGGTACAACATCGCGAAGTCCCACAGGAGTTACATCACTGCGACACTCTCGCTCTACCTCGCTAACCCTGCTAGGGACTCCTAGAGTTACGGGTCCTCGTTACATCACAGAGGGTCCAGTGCCTAAAGCTTCACAAAGCGTTTAAGTTGGTGTTTCAGCAGTTCCCGAACGAACAGACTACTCCGTTCTCAGTTTAGCAGCTACATGTGTCCATACTACTAGGACTGTCGTGGGGATGCTATTTACATCTACCTCACGAGACTAAGGTTAGCTCATTTCGGGTAAAGCTGCTCATGTCGTACGTCGAAGAACAAGGTGACTGCACTTCGAACGAATTCTGGTATTTCGCTAAACTCGTCTGCGTCTTGGGTAAGACCAGGTGGGAGGAGTTTCGGAAGTCCAACGAAGTACATCTAGAGGAGCAGATTTAGCGGTAAGTCCTTACGCCACCTTTGTAGCTATCTCGCGTCCACGTTCAGGAGTTTACGACGTTCCCGTTCTTATTGAGCTTACCACCGGTACGCTGTTCACCCTCGTTTCTGTAGCGGTATCAGTTTCGGTCCTGCGACACTCTTCGGGACACGCTGCTGAGACGGGAACATCGCTAGTTAGTTTGGTAACCCTTCCGTAAACCAAAACTCTTGGGTAAACGAGGGTTATCGAAAGAAACGATTAGTATATAGTCCTAGGAGCGACAGGAAGTTCACCAGCTTCCTGATTTCGCTTCTAGGTGAGTTTGTATGTTTTGACTTATAATTAATTAGCTTCCTGATTTCGCTTCTAGTTGTGTCTAACTGCCTCTGCCTATACGTCACGTCACTGCAACGTCGTCGTTCTGTTCCTATAGCCTTTAACAGAAATGAGTGGTGTGTTCGACAGTTGAGAGTGTAGGAGTACTTGCCACAAATGCGGTGGCAGCAAGAGGTGCTTGTGTGTGCGCCATGTGTGCCTGTGCGTTCGTGACAGGTGCAACGAACCATGCAGGGCGTGGTCCATCAAAGGCAGGGTTTAGATAGCACCTGTCTGATGAGTGACCAATGTCCTTCTTGTGGAAGGTGCAGTAGAACGATTGTCTGGGCGGTTTGGCTGATGCTGCAGCTGCTGCATTGGCTTTAGCGATGTTTGCGTTGTTGTCAGTGCGACGACGACGTTGGATTTCCTCAGTGTGGAAGGCAGCGATGAGTTCTGCCTTCTTTAGTTTGCCAGTGATCATGAGTGTGGAGGCGAACGTGGAGAATTCGTCAGGCAGGGCGCGTATGAGGGCCATGCACTGGAGCTCAGCATCAAGCTGGTCGATGTCGAAGCCTGTTTCAGGGTGCAGAGCTTTGATGAGGTGAATTGCTTGTTCTGTGCGCATGATGAGTGCAGATAGTGATTCATCGTCCTGTTTCTTGATAGAGAATAGGTCGTCGTAGGCATTGTAGCGATTGCCAGGCTGCTGCGCCTCATGCACACCTTTGAGCGTCTTCCAGATGGCTACTGGGTCGTCTGCTGTTGTGGTGCTGATGTGCGTTTTCTGTCCTGGGCTAAGGGACAGTGTAATGATACCACACGCGCGCTCAGAGCGATCTTCCCAGTCATCTAGCGCCTTTTGCTCTGCCTCCTTGGTGCTGGAGGACGATGAGATGGATGGTTTGGTCTGTGTGGCATTGACAAGGCGCCATAGCTTCTGTGATTGCAAGAGAGCTGTGGTATCAACAGATCAATCTGCGTAGTTGGACTCATTGAGTTTAGGGTAGGTGGGTAGGCCAGAGAGCGATGCCATGGTGTTGTTTACTGGGGTATGCACCCTGTGTGGGGATCTGGATGAGGGTGGTAGACAGATACTGCGATTTTTATCGGCCTAGGACGTGTAGGAGGGATGGGAGCGAAGTTGATGAGTGTTGGTTGCAATGTTTTATAGCAAAGCTTCTGCAGCATGGAGGGACGTCTCTGGACATAGGAATGCGGTTTAACTGATGGGTTTGACGGTGTTTTATTGAGTTAAACTCAGTAAAGCGTGGAAAGATGATGCAGGGTGGTATGGTGGAAGAGAACGTCTGAGAACGTTGAGTGCAGGAGCGTACGTGTGTAGCAGTGAGAGCGCAGTGGAGACGCAAAAAAAATGTGGAATGCGATGAGCTTTCTTGTTGTAGAGTGTCTAGAGCGCGGGGCTCATAACCTATTGAAGGCTATAGGACTAGATGCGACGTTGTAGTGACTAGTACTTGTTGATACGATGTTGCAAGGACGAAGGGACAATTGATGCGCAAGGGTTTTAGATACACTTGAAGCGAAATCAGGAAGCTTGTCAATTGAGAGATAATAAGAAACATACCTTGAAGCGAAATCAGGAAGCTAGAGAACTTCCTGTCGCTCCAAGGACTATATACTAGAATGTGTCCTATCTAACCGGAACATATGTAAGCTCCGAGATGATAGGACAATAGATAAAGCAAACACGTATGCAAACAATGAGATAGGGAAAACAATAGTCCGAGACATGTGGTGATGGCAGCTGTCTAATATGTACATATGTCATACCCTATAATAACTGTCAAAACTCGGAGTAACTCTATAATAGCTGTCAGAGCGGAGTAACTCTATAATTCCTGTCAATCAATGACATGTGGCGCACTTGTGAATGCGCTGGGTCAATGATCTCCAACATTCACTTGGCATCAGAATTACCTCAATTGAAACAATGTTATGATCCTACACGTGGCGGCAGGATATCAGAAACACCAGCAACATGTTGGAGCAAGTTAAACATTTAATCTGGCACTACTTCCTCTGTTCTATCTGTTGGAGATCATTGACCCAGCACATTCACAAGTGCACCACATGTCATTAATTGACAGCTATTATAGAGTTACTCCGTACTTTTGACTACTTTTACGTATTAGACAGTTGCCATCAGCATATGTCTCGGACTATTGTTTATCTATCTCATTGTTTGTGTATATGTGTCACTTGTTGTCTACATATGTGTCACTTGCTTTCTATTGTCCTATCGACTCGAACCTTACATATGTTCCGGTTAGATCAGCCGCTTTCTAGTATATAGTCCTTGGAGCGACAGGAAGTTCTCTAGCGTCCTGATTTCGCTTTAAGGTATGTTTCTTATTATCTCTGATTTCGCTTCAAGTGTGTCTACTTTCGCGCAATCAACTGTTCCTTTGTCACTGCAATGTTATATCAAGTCCTATAGTTTTTAATAGGTTATGAGCCCCACACTCTATGTTGGAGATCATTGACCCAGCACATTCACAAGTGCGCCACATGTCATTGATTGACAGCTATTATAGAGTTACTCCGGGCTTTTGATAGTTATTATAGAGTTTGATACTTTTACGTATTAGACAGTTGCCATCAACACATGTCTCGGACTATTGTTTATCTATCTCACTGTTATCTATTGTTCTATTATCTCGGACCTTACATATGTTCCGGATTACATAGGACACATTTTAGTATATAGTCCTTGAAGCGACAGGAAGTTCTCTAGCTTCCTGATTTCGTTTCAAGGTATGTTTCTTATTATCTCTCAATTGACAAGCTTCCTGATTTCGTTTCAAGTGTGTCTACTCTAGCACAGTCAACTGTTCCTTCGTCACTGCAACATTGTATCAGTCCTATAGCCTCTAATACTCTAGACATTCTACAACAAGAAAGCTCATCGCATTTTTTTGCGTTTCCACTGTCACATGTACACTCCTGTCTCAACCATTCTCAGACACTGTCCAAACTCGTCATTACATCCTATTCCAATACACCTAGTTTCACTCTGTCTCTTCTCGTCCTCCATTCTCCACCCTACATCGTCGAGAACAGGTCATGAACACAGAGCCCAGACATCATAAAACATCATCTTTTGCTATACCAACACACTCGGACACACCTATCGTCTAGAGCACATACACTCAACCTTCGTTCGCCCTATTGAATACAACTGGAGCCAGCACTACATAAGTGAGCTCCCTTTTGCAACTGGAGACTACAAAGAACTCTCACCCTACTACCGTCGCATTTGTGCCGCCAGAACCATCAGCTACGCATACCTCAACCTACTACCTGACCAATTCGCCTACCACAATGTCAGCACTCTCAGGCCTACCGACCTACCCAAAATAAATTGGGTTGTCGACACCAAAGCTCTCCTGCAATCACAGAAGCTATGGCGCCTTGTCAATAGAATATTGGCTAAACCATCACAACCTTCTACACCTACAACAGAGATCACAAAGGCGATAGAGAACTGGGAAGACCGCTCTGAGCGTGCATGTGGTATCATCACCACGTCTCTTACACCAGGACAGAAAACACACGTCACAGATGCAGCAGACGACCCCGGTGGCACGTGTTGCCGCTCTGAGCTCTGACTTTCCCCTCCAACCTACCCACACCATCCCAACTGGTCCAATGTCTGTTAAAGGCTATAGGGACAGAACGACGACGTTGCAGTGACGTGACGTATAGGCAGAGGCAGTTAGACACAACTAGAAGCGAAATCAGGAAGCTAATCAATTGAGAGTAAATGAACAAACATACCTAGAAGCGAAATCAGGAAGCTGGTGAACTTCCTGTCGCTCCTAGGACTATATACTAATCGTCATCTATCTAACCGGAGTATAGCGAAGGTCCGAGACAATAGGAACAATAGGAACAAAGATAACAAGACGTAAACAACAAAAAGGAACAATAAGACGTAAGAACAATAAGATGTCAGAACAATAAGATGTAACTGTTAATCAGGTATCTGCCAAACTCTATAATAACTGTCAAACTCTATAATAACTGTCAATCAATGACTAGTGAAAGCGCTGGGTCACTGATCTCCAACAATGTCGGTCCCCCATGTCCCTGAATAGGATGTGGGGTGCTCTATCGACATTTTTAGGGTACCCGGGCCACCCTCGATTGCGCAACACCGAGAACACCCTAAATCATGTTTTTGCGCACCCAACTCCTTTGCACCACCATTCAGCCCCAACCCAGTCAAACCCTTCGGAGGGTGCGGGTGTGCGGCACAGACACACATTCAGGAAGGCTGGGTAGGCGGCACGGCCATGGAGGCCATCACTCAAAGCTGCACATGCGGCTAAGATGCACACTAAGCGCTGAAAGTCCATGGATGTAATGGTAGTTAGTAATCTATTCATGTGTTCAAGCCATCTATGCACAAAATGAATTTTCCGCAGTAGAACTGTCTCCAGAGAGCAATTCGGGCATGTCATTCTGTGCATGTAAATGATTTCAATGGATAGATAGATAGCTATGATTACATTAACATCCTTATAACCATTCGAGTCCGCGCTGACAGCCATATCTCTAACTAACTACAGATAGCGAGCTTCCAAATCACGGCTGAATAGCTTCTCATTATGCAATATGTGCAGAAGTGCAGACTTGTCAATATAATCAATACCATATCTCTATTATCATCGGGAACGAAGAAGGTTTTTGCAGCGATGTAGGAATCAAGTCATTGAGCAGCTGAACTCCCCGCTGAATATGATATCTAGAGTTGCAGTTATTGATAAAGAATTGCGGAAGGGAAATTTACCTTACGTGTGTCGTGGACGCACAACTGCGGCGGGACCAGTGGCACACAAAATAATATTTTTTTAGTAGCGGAATCGTGAAAAAAAAAACTTGTGTGCCGGCCCGACGAACCTGGAGCCCAGGGTTGAGTGATGCTTCTCTCCAGTGTCGGGACTACAGGGCTCAACTTGGACTTCATGAACGTTCTGATCATTGTGGTATGTCACACACTCAATATGTAACATCTCATTTAGTAGTGTTCTTACCAGGATACATTGTGGTCGGTGATGGATGACCTACAGCTACAAGGACGTCTCAAATGTTACCCTCAGAACAAGGGAGTCGAGATTTACCGACTCATCACCGCCAGGACGGCGGACGAGACTATCTGCATGCTCTCAACTGGGACAGGAAAGATTCACAAGAAGTTCACCATGGTGTAACTCACATTTCATAAGTGTTCACATGATTTCATTACATTCAACACCTGGCTAACTATGACGTCCAGAGGAGATCTTACACAGCGGGGTCAACCCAGACGACCCCGATGATGATCCCATGACGGAACACCACTCCCAACAGGACGACGAGGATGAGGACGACGCCGCAGCTATCGAGAAAGCCCTGCAGCGACACTCCAAGACTGCTGCTGCCTCGTCGTCCCGCTCAGGTGACGTGCCAACTGGCGCAGATCACACTGACAGGATCTCCACGCAAGCAGCGGAGCGGAAGGAGCAGGAAAAGGAAGTGGCAAGGGCTCAGCTGGAGCGTGACACCCTGGAGCGCTTGAAACTCGATGTCACAAAGTTTGTGGAGTAAGCACGTCAACAATTACCAGCAATCAGAATACTGGCAGCATATGACGGAGACACAACACAACATGTACACGGACCTTTTGAACACGGCACTTCCTATCCCCCCCCCCCCCCCCCCTGGAGCTCAGAGCGCATCATGGCGGTGCTTCCCAACATCACCGCTTCTACGCTCTCCATGCATTCTGCATTCAAGCAGTCGTCTGAGTACCTGATGCTCAGCCCTATGCAGAAGCACCAGTACACCAAAGCCATCAATATGCACAATAAGAGCACCAACGCCTCTGCAAAGTCTCCTGCTACTATCGGCAAACCACCTGCCGGCCAACCCACAAGCATGCCTGACCGTACCAGCAAATCCCCGGAGATGCAAGGACATCTCAGCCAACCGCCGACTCCCCCTCATCCTCCCAAAATGCTCACGTCTCTTGGGCCCCACAATGAGCCTGATATTTGGTGTCCTTCGGGCACCCCCGCCGGCCCATTACCTCCCGTGCTCTTCCAACCGCTCCTCAGCGAGGAAGATATCCAAGCCATGAATGTGATGGATGAGGATGGCCGCGAACACTACCTCGAACAATTGCGTGTCGCTGCCAAAGATTGTGTGGCAGAGAGAGGGCTGAATGGAGGGCATGGTCGGCGGCGGCTGCACTCAAGGCAGCCAACCTCCAGGCTCTCGATGAGAAGAACACGCAGAGTCGTGCCCTTCAAGAGAAGTTGCGCGCTTTGCTCCACAAGCAAGCAGCTAACCCTGTGGCGACCAGCTCTGAGTCTCAAGACATTGGACTTGCCGGTAACATGGAGCCGATCAACACTCAAGACGGAGAAGCTCTCGGTAACACTGAGCAGCAGCACTCGCAAGAAGATCACACTCTTGGCTTTGAAGACATTGTTGACCAGACCCACATGGACAACACTGAAGAAATCAGTGTGGGTACGTTTCTCCTCCACTTTCCTTGGATTTGACTTATGTGTGATCACAGGTACCAAATGTGGAGCTGGGGCAATGTCACCCCTCCAGCTGACCGCCAAATCAAAACACAAGTTCAATCCTAAATTGGGGCCTGAACTGGGGTCGTCTCCAGTGGTCCTAGTATCTTTAATAGATAATATACCAGCAATTGCTGCTAGACCCTTTTGAAGGATTTGCAGCTGTATGTGCACATATTATTAATTATTTTCCAGGTGGTTGCTGCGGGTTTTATTAATTGTGATGCAGCACTTGCTGCAACCTTTATTTAATGAAGCTCAGCTGTTCCTGTGTGCCACAATTGTGGCTGGCAGGCCCAGGAATGGCCGGGGGACGGCCCCGGGCAGGTCTGGCAGGTGCCCGAGGCTGGGTGGCTGACTTGGGTGGCTGGCCCAAAATGGATGCGGGGTGGCTGGTAAAATAGGATTGCTGCTGGCACCCAATTGGGTCTGGGGCTGGCAGGGCATATGTATATGGGTACATATCATACCTCACCCTGGCAGCTGGCAAGAAATCAGGAGCATAGCTGTTGCTGGATGTAATTAATTTGCGCAGCAGCAGCAGCTGGAGCTGCTATATTACAGGTCCAGCACACTGCTGGCTGTAATTAATTACAGGCCCAGCTCTACCTGGGCCTTTGTCCACTTCGTGTTTACAGCTGCTGCTGAGGAATTGTAATTTGGCTTTACTGATTAGACTTGGTACTAGTACACAGAAATCAGCCTCTTTGACACTAGATCACGAAAAGAGACGTGAGGTTACAATGACATTGACAATGCAATAACGACTGGAAATAACGGGGGAGGTGGGCCAGAAGAAGAAAAATTGTGATGGGTGTGCAGTGGTGGCGACTCATGCACAATCATAGGAGGAAACAGACGAGGGCAGGGATTTCTTGTAACTTCTATCAGAAGGCAGTTTAAACAATGGTGATTGACAAGACTCACTGGAGTGATACTAGATACATTGAATAGTTGTCAATGAGAGCCCAGGCCCATAAAGTTCCCTTGTTTAAACTGGCGGATTTCCTTGTGGAACCGCCCCAAATCATCTCAAAACTGCAACCAAAATGCCTGTACTATGCAGACCCTAATTTTGACTTGAACTATGACCTTGTGTGAGCCTTAAAACACATTTGTGATGTCCAGAAAAGCCACTGATGCTCAGATCCAGGTGCACATCACCATATTATTGGACAGGCTACAGCACCTTCAATAAAATACCCAAGGCTATGAATGTTGCAGATTCAGACTTGTCTCTAAATTCTGGTCCCGGTGATATATAGCACGGGAATATCCCTTGACATTTCAATTTCAGCCACATCACAAAATTAAAAGCATGTGTTGTACCATCTGAAATAAAATAGCTATCATGTTATAGGGACTGCCATCACAATCCTGTCAAAATTGTGCTTCTGATGATATATATAACATGTCTGTGGCCACACATGTTCTGTAAATTTGGGGTTAGGGTTACGGAGGAAGTTTAACCACCAGAAGAATATGTTGTACCACCTGAAATAAAATAGCTGTGACAAAAGTGGGACTGCTATCACATTCTCCTCAAAATTCTGGTTCTAGTGATATATAATTTGTCAGAGGTGGTGCAGTTTCCAATAGCTAGGGCTAGGGTTACAGAGGAAATCTAGCCAAGAGAAGAATGTGATGTACCACCTGAAATAAAATAGCTATGGCAAAACTGGGACTGCCATCACATTCTCCTCAGAATTCTGCTTCTAGTGATATATATGTTGTTAGAGGTGGTGCAGTTTTCAATAACTAGGGTTAGGGTTAAGGGGGAAATTTAGCCAAGAGAATAAGAATGTATTGTACCACCAGAAATAAAATACCTGTAGCAAAACTGAGACTGCCATCAGGGTCTCTTGTTTCTAGCAATATATAATTTGTTAGGGTAGGTGCTGTTTGCAATAATTAAGGTTAGAGTTAGAACTTTGTCCAGGCCTAGATGTCCGGATCCAGGTCTCAATATCCAGGTCAAGGTGCAGGCCACTAAGCTCCTACTACCAGCCAGCAGCCAGTCAAATATATATATTATCTTCTGAAGCCCCCTACTACCAGCTGATCTGCCAAAGTATACTTTCTGCCTGCTATATACAGCACCCATCTGTGCTCAGATACCACCCTCAAAGGGCACCCAAAGCCCCAGCCAACAAGCCATTCTGTACCTTCTACATGAAATATACAGCATCTCATGCATGCCTAGATGCTACCCCAAAGTGCACCAAAAGCCCCTGCTACCAGCCTGCCTGGCAAAAAAAAATTACAGGAGGACCCCTGCCACCCCCCCCCATAGACCAATGTCTGCCCCCCAGGCATCCTGGACCTGGACCTGGCTCCCCTACCACTAAGCCCCAGGTCCAGGTCCAGCATCAGACCTGACCAGAACAGACCTGGACCTGCCTCAGGATTTAGGTCTCTTAGACCCCTTTCAGTTCAGGTCTAAGAGGTCTGAGATACACTTCAGGCTACCTAAAATGGGTAACTATTAGTTACCTTTGACCTGCCACTAAAGGGTACCAATAGTCGTCCATTTTGGCTGTGAGACCCAGGTCCGATTCTTGGGTTCTGAAAGCGGTCAGGTCCCTGGGTCATTCCCTGGGGCCTTGTACCCTGGGTCCATTATGTGACGGGTCCGGACCTGGGTCTTAACCCAGGTCCTGAGAGCGGACCCAGGTCTAATTCAAGGTAAAAGCACTTCAGACTGCCCTGTGGGCCTTATAGAGAGTTGCCTATAACTGAAAAGGGGGGCCTCTTGGGGGTGGTTGATCAGTAGTACTCATGATTAATGGGTTATTAAATGAGTAATGGTCAGTAAATTGCCAGTAAGTAGTTGAGAGTGGGAAATGTTCAAGTGTAGAGGTGGTGAACTTGACTCAAAGTGGTACTCGCTTTAAGTTCAAGCAGCGCCGGCTCAGACTGGCACACATTGCCAAACAAACACGCCGCCCTGCACGTGGTATACTGCCATTTTCAGCCTTGAACGACTCGACGGATCACTCACTGCTGGGCCCCTGTCTCCTTCTAAAACCTGGCTTGTGTCTCTAGTATTTATATAGCCGGGTTATGCCTCTGTCGCAGCTACAGCTGGGCTGTTTATTGATTAATTTGCAGCAACTGCTACAGTGTATAATCAATGCAGCCTAGCTGTTGCTGTGTGCCACAATTGGGGCTGGCAGGCCTGGGAATGGCCTCGGGCAGGCCTGGCAGGTGCCCGGGGATGGGTGGCTGACTTGGGTGGCTGGCCCAAAATGGATGTGGGTGGCTGATAAAATGGGATTACCACCACCTACCAAGTGATCCTGGGGATGGCAGTGGATATGGGTGGGTCGTCCTTATTTGGCATTCCCATGCTTGGGGGTGCCCCGTTTCCCACGGTACGGCCCAATTAGTCCGTTCACAGGCTTTCGTACAAATATTTTTCACCTCCGAATAGGATGTATCCTATATCACCAGGAGCGTAATCTTTTGTAGAATCTGAATCTGGAATCCATCTTTGAATTGGGTGCCCATAGCAACGGGTACGGGTGATTCCGGTGGCTGATTCAAAATAAATATACACATACCCCATCATGTTATACCTCACCAGAAGCAGAATTTATCTAGCCTTATCAGTGTTTTATTGGTAATTTGATCAATTGCAGATATCTCTTGATCCAACCACTCAAATTCTGATTGGGCACCTGATCTGAACTCGCCTTGAAAAATGTGTCCAGATGACCCCCTGATAATACCCAGTTTCAAATTTGATATCCGGTGCCACCACCAGAATGCCCATATCTGCTTACCCACCAGTCCAATCAAGATATGGGTTTCAGATTCGGACTCTCCTGAAAATTCCGGTTCCGGTGAGGTATGATATGTACCCATATACATATGCCCTGCCAGCCCCAGACCCAATTGGGTGCCAGCAGCAATCCTATTTTACCAGCCACCCCGCATCCATTTTGGGCCAGCCACCCAAGTCAGCCACCCAGCCTCGGGCACCTGCCAGACCTGCCCGGGGCCGTCCCCCGGCCATTCCTGGGCCTGCCAGCCACAATTGTGGCACACAGGAACAGCTGAGCTTCATTAAATAAAGGTTGCAGCAAGTGCTGCATCACAATTAATAAAACCCGCAGCAACCACCTGGAAAATAATTAATAATATGTGCACATACAGCTGCAAATCCTTCAAAAGGGTCTAGCAGCAATTGCTGGTATATTATCTATTAAAGATACTAGGACCACTGGAGACGACCCCAGTTCAGGCCCCAATTTAGGATTGAACTTGTGTTTTGATTTGGCGGTCAGCTGGAGGGGTGACATTGCCCCAGCTCCACATTTGGTACCTGTGATCACACATAAGTCAAATCCAAGGAAAGTGGAGGAGAAACGTACCCACACTGATTTCTTCAGTGTTGTCCATGTGGGTCTGGTCAACAATGTCTTCAAAGCCAAGAGTGTGATCTTCTTGCGAGTGCTGCTGCTCAGTGTTACCGAGAGCTTCTCCGTCTTGAGTGTTGATCGGCTCCATGTTACCGGCAAGTCCAATGTCTTGAGACTCAGAGCTGGTCGCCACAGGGTTAGCTGCTTGCTTGTGGAGCAAAGCGCGCAACTTCTCTTGAAGGGCACGACTCTGCGTGTTCTTCTCATCGAGAGCCTGGAGGTTGGCTGCCTTGAGTGCAGCCGCCGCCGACCATGCCCTCCATTCAGCCCTCTCTCTGCCACACAATCTTTGGCAGCGACACGCAATTGTTCGAGGTAGTGTTCGCGGCCATCCTCATCCATCACATTCATGGCTTGGATATCTTCCTCGCTGAGGAGCGGTTGGAAGAGCACGGGAGGTAATGGGCCGGCGGGGGTGCCCGAAGGACACCAAATATCAGGCTCATTGTGGGGCCCAAGAGACGTGAGCATTTTGGGAGGATGAGGGGGAGTCGGCGGTTGGCTGAGATGTGATCAAACGACTCTGGCTGACCCACCAACCACTGATTTCTGTCTAAGTCTCCCCACACCTAATGACGAGTATGATATGTACGAATCTCCACTTCGGGAAGCTCGAGAACCGCCAACCAAATGCGAGAGGACAAGTAGTCCTTCAGCTATGAACCGGGCCCTGGGTGCCCGATCCGGTGGGGAATAATCAGGGTAATTGGTGGGGAAAACGGTTGACTATCGACAACGACTCGAGTGCGTGCTTGATAGTAGGAAAAATCCTGTTCATCGAGAAGGTGGTTTCCCCGAGTTACACACAACTTGAATGCAGGAAGATATAGCCAGGGAGTGTTCAGGAGGTCTGCTGACCAAGCCACATAGAAGATAAACGGATGATGGGGCAAGAAGGCACCCATATGGTACAGACTTGATGGGGAAAAATGGGCGATGCAGCAGCAGCAAAATAATGAGAGCCATCCGGCATGACAATCTTTGACGACTGCTTGAACAACACATCCACCTCTGCCGATGAGTTGCACATATCTCGACTGTCATATCCAGCCATCAGTGTCAACTTAACAGCATAGCAGATCAGGGACGCACCAATGTGAAGGAACCTCCTTATCCATCAGGAATTGACGGATATCCAGCTTTATCAGTGCTTTATCGGTAATTTAATCAATTGCTCATATCTTCTGATTGGACCATTCAAATTCCAATCGGTGGCCGGATCTGAACTTGCCTTGAAAAATGCTCCCAGATGACCCTTTGATAGTCCCGTAGCACCCCATTTCAGATTTGATATCTGATGGCACCACCGGAATGGCCATATCTGACTTTGACTACTGGGCTGTCCAATCAACAAATGAGTACCAGATTCATACTCTCCTTAAAATTCTGGTTCCGGTGAGGTATAACAAGATGGGGTACACACATATTTATTTTGAATCAGCCACCAGAATAGCCCGTACCCATTGCTATGGGCACCCAATCCAAAAGTGGATACCAGATTCAGATTCTGTGGAAAATCCCGCTCCCGGTGATGTAGGATACCTCCTATTCGGAGGTGAACAATATCTGTATGAAAGCCCATGAACAGACTAATTGGGCCATACCGTGGGAACCAGGCCACCCACCCTCAGGCACAGCAATGCCAAATAAGGACGACCCAATGCAGGTGCTATCCATCTGCAAAGCCATCCCCGGGATTAATTGGTAGGTGGTGGCAATCCCATTTTATCAGCCACCCACATCTATTTTTGGCCAGCCACCTGGGTCAGCCACCCATGACCATTTTAGGCCAGCCACCCAGGCCTGCCATCCAGCCCCAGACAGCTGCCAGGCCAGCTAGGGCCATTTCCGGGCCTGCCAGCCAAAATTGTGGCACACAGCAACAGGTTGCAGCAGGTGCTGCGCATTAATTGGAATACTGTCTCGGCTTACAGAGCGCAAAGGGTTTGTTGCACACATTGAGAAGGGTTCAATTGTGTTCTCTAAGCAATAACAGATGCACTTAACCACATTTATCACCTCCAGCAAGGTGGCATATCTTTGTGGCTCTGTTGAGCCTGTACTTGAAACCACTCACATCATATCTACACTACCTATGCACTACAACCTATGCAGAAACAACTTGGGCACCCCAATCTCACGCCTCACTCAGGCAAATAAATGTACACCCAGAATCATGCTAAAGGCCCATTATGATAAAGTTACTCTGATCTGACAGTTGACAGTTTGAGAGTTCAGAGTTGTATATGTTTCATGTGCCTCGGACTCCTAGGATGTGAAATCAGGAAGCTAATGGACTTAGAAATATATTGTTTGTATCCTATCTACTTGGAGTATTGGTAATGTCCAGAACAATAGGAGCAGAGATAACAAAAGTCTGAGACACGTGAAACATATACAACTCTCAACTCTCAAACTGTCAACTGTCAGATCAGAGCAACTCTATAATAACTGTCAATCAATGACAGGTCAAAGCGCTGGGTCACTGATCTCTGACAAGTCCAGAATTGCCCACACATTGTCATCACAGACAACACCTGTGAAGATGGCTGAGAAAACATATGCTAGTGCGGTCTGGGACTGAAAATCAAGACATGATTTCATCGACATCTTCCTTACTTCTATAGAAATCCAGCATGCTAAAATTATGTTTATAAGATAAATATGAACCTTACATGACTAGCTGCAATTACAAGCTGCTTAGCAAGGGATGCCATATGAACTCACTATGAGGGCACAAAAGGTATCCAATGTCTTCCAGTGAGTGTGTGTGAGAGCATCACACTTGTTGAGCTGGTAGTCACTGGAGATAAGTTCACTAGCCTCACTGTACTTAGTTTGATCTGTGAGACATATTGTATATGGACTAGATCCCAGGGTACTCAAGTGGATTGACCAGTAATGTTGAGTGGATTGGCCAAAAATTATACTTTTACATATTTGTGCAGAATTGATTGTGAAATGTATTGAAAAACCCTTTAAGCCAAATAGAAGATTGGCAGGGTCCACATGGTCAAACATACATGTCACTGGGCCAAAATTAACAGTGGCACAAGGGTAGATGCTGTTCTTTCCACCTAGTAATGATAGAGGCCGGGGCCGGGGCACCTGTGATTGGCACTTGGTGAATAGGGGATGTGAGAACAGAGAGAGCACTCACTGGACCCATGACCGACGATATGAATCATCTCCTGCAGTCGTTCTAGCAAGGAAGGCATGGGTTCCAAAGACCAGAAGGCACCCTCTAATAATGCATTGTGTTTCATTCCCTGTTATCACTGACTTGCTGGTATAGACAGTTTATACAAATTGGGATCATTACCAATACTCCGAGTAGATAGGAGTGATAGCAAGTTCTCCAGCTTCCTGATTTTGCTTCTAGTGTGTCCACTGTCTCTCTGTGTTCACTCCATATGGTCTATGCTTCATTCATCCATTCTACATTACATGTGTACTGCCTTGTTCTACATTCCACTCCTATCACTTTCAACAAACTTCAAGGAGGATGGACATATATGGTGATTTCGGGAGGGGGTGTGTCACATGAGAAATGAATGTAGTAGGGTCAACTTATGACAGTACAGCACATATGGTCATCTCACCAACAGCACAGTGCTAAAGGCATAGAGGGGCACAAAAGCCACATACCCAGCAACAGCTTGTGAAGTTTTTTACTATTGACCACTATGTGCACCTCTCGCTCACACCACACCAGCACAGTGTTGATGGCTATATGAATGGAACATAAGAATGGTAATACTCAGAGTTATACTTTGGGTAATGTGGAATGTATGAATGAAGTGTAGCCAGTGTAGATGAAGCGAACACAGATTTAGAGGCGGGTGTGTCTGCAGTGCTGGGGTTAGGTTAGAATGACCATGTGTTTGTTATTAGTTGTGTTCATATGTCTCTTTGTAATTTCAATACATAGGGGAGTGGGCCGTTGCAAATGTGGCAGATACAAGTCCCAATCAGAGCATGACCAATAAATATGGTAGAGATCAGTGACACCTTGATAGTGATTTGACAATATTATCATTGTCTTCCCTCAGATGTTTAATATGTCTCGGACTGTTGTCATCCCTGTTTCTATTGTCTCAGATTATTACCAATACTCTGCTAAGATAGGACATGAACAGTATATAGTCCTAGGAGCGACAGGAAGTTCATCAGCTTTCTGATTTCGCTTCTAGGTGAGTTTGTATTCTGACTTATAACCTACTAGCTTCCTGATTTCACTTCTAGTGTGTCTACTCTCTCTGTGTTCGTTCCGCCTACACCGTCTACTTGTCATGATATCCCGTCTCAATATTCGGAGGGTCACTCTGTCTATTTACATTCCCCATTGTTTCCTATAGCCCTCAACATAAGGAAGTTATGTAATGATGAATGATGGAACTGTTAAATCACTGTCAAGTGTGCTAGGTCACTGATCTTTAACAGGAGCATGATGGAACAGTGGTGGGTGTGCACCCTAAATCTGACTCAGATGGTGGCAATTACACTACTGGAGCTCAAAGCACAGAGAGCAATGAAGAAAACAGCCAGATAAAGATGAAGCAGCGAGAGATGATTGAGGAGGGGATGAAAGCTATTAATGAAGGCAATTTTGGGGAGGATTTTAATATAGCTGTCATGTGAATAATATAGATGACAACTGTTTAATGCTTTGTGGTCTAGAGGAATGTGCCCCACTCCTTGCTCAGGATTCTTGCAGTTCAATTCTCTTGCATAGTATGCCTTTCCATGCATTCAAAAAGATATTCTATGAAAACCCAAATGGATGCTCATAGAGTTCTGAAGGGCATTCATGGCACAATGGCTCAGTTACAGCATAATTTAATTATCCCATGTGATGTCCTGGGTTCAATTCCCAATCATGCTAGTACAATATCACTTACTCTCACAATCCATATTGTCAACTTGCACATATCCTTAGACTCTACTGTTAAATGTAGAATACTCTGCCTTAGATGTATAATCTGAGAATACGCGCAAGTTGATCTCACAGATTGTGACCTAATAATTGTGGGAGAGCAATAGAACCTGGAAGTTATGCTGATCTAAGATCAGAAGCACCACAGAATTTTCCATATCTCAATGGGAAGCCTCAGACAGGGTACACTACAACATTGACTGGACCATCACAGCCATGCTTATTTGGCTGGCTGAGCTCATAGAGCTCATCACATTTCAATTCCTCACCAATGAAGGTCCCAGACTGCAACGGCCCTGGCATGCTCACAGATGATAATGCATGTACCATTATCCAGTCCTTCCACAACCTCTGTGTGCTTACTGTGGTAGCAACCTTCGACTCCTTCATCTAAATCCTCGAGCTGCCCCAGCTTGAAGACCTGTTGATAGAACATTACCATAGAGAAGTGGTGCAGCTTGCCGGTGGTGAGCTTCACCGGGAGGCTCAAGGTGTGGGTTTGAAGTGCTGTCTCTTAAGATTGATGATCTTGTTGGTGTCTGAGCAGGTACTGAATGGGGAAACACCCACTGTCAATCAATGATTGGTCAAAGTGCTGGGTCACTGATCTCTAACAGAAAGTGCAGCCCTTGCTCATCTCTGTCAAATAGAAACTGATCATGATAAACCACTTTCATATCCAGCAAGTTCATCCATAACAAAGCACAAATGAAGATGTAGAGTGTTGCTTTCTGATGCTGTATGTGCATATGCATTAATCTCCACAACAAATTGCTCATCAGAATTGTGGGGTATGTTAGGGCCATACTCCTTGCAACCGGGCACGGGACAGTTGAAAGCTGGGAGACTGAGGAATGATGGTATGACAGTTGGATTTGTGACCATGTGCAATTTGGTGCTGCGTATCTGTGTAAGCCATATTGCGGCGGGTGATTTCATCATGATGAAGAATTCCAGAGCTCACCTTCTTGTGGTAGTAGTCCGTGAAGGTGAGTCTAAAGTACTGCACAAAGCTTGTGTGGAATGGGGAGTTCCTCCTATCCTGCACGCTTAGCAGGGACAAACAACAGGTGAGGGTCATTGTAGTTGAGTGTTGTTGGTAGACAGGCGAGCATGGTATCTCTCTGACCCAGTGCTCTACCCATTTACTGACAAACTTGCGGCCCACCTATCCATATTACTGTAGAATGCACCTGGGGTCCTATTGTCTTTTGCAAGACGGAATTGTGAAACCTTGGGTGTTATCATGGGGAATGTTGAATGCAGTCAAGGCAGCAGTAATACATTCTACCAAACCAGACACTCTCATGGGTGCCATGTTAAGTGGTCACCAAACACATAGGGAGAGAGAGAGAATGTACATTGAGCACATAATTTGCTCTGTCAATGTTAGCTGTCAATACCTACTCCAGTTATTGAGCAAGCAGTTCCTGGTCTTTCAAAACACACACACTATAAAGACTCTGGAATAACTGTGATTAACTTGATTCTAAGCTTGCAGTCTTGGAGTGATCCACTAACAAATGTATCAACATTGATACTATCATCAAAGATCTAATAGAAAATAGAACATGACATATGCAAACACACAGATCAATGACTGAGATGGTGTAGCCCACCAAGAGATACCACAAAACTTGGAATCTAGGTGTAAGCAACATTTAATACAAGGAGCTGTGCACATCAGCAATCTCTTATGGGCCCAGTGTTGAAGGCTATAATAGGATGGGAATGATTGGAATTGTGATATACTGAGTTACACTCAGTATACTCAGAAGGAAGAATTGGAGTGTAGACAGGGTGGGAGCGAATACAGAGAGAGTAGACACACTAGAAGCAAAATCAGGAAGCTAATAAATTATAAGTCAGAATATACAAACTCACCTAGAAGCAAAATCAGGAAGCTGATGAACTTCCTGTCGCTCCTAGGACTATATACTGTTTGTATCCTATCTACTCGGAGTATCGGTAATGTCCGGAACAATAGGAACACAGATAACAAAAGTCCGGAATTTAGATAAGTGTCAACTGTCAACTGTCAGATCAGAGTAACTCTATAATAGCTGTCAATCAATGACTTGTCAAAGTGCTGGGTCACTGATCTCTACACCTAGGAGACTCAGGAGACATACTTCCTTGATGCTCAGATGTTTGCTATCTTTACTCCTATGCCATTAGACTGTACATACTCTTCTTAATTATGGGTCCTCTGATGTTGTATTATCTGGAGGTCTGATTACATAAGAGATGGGTACAGTGGATGCTGTCTGCCTTCCTGATTTCGCTTCTAGATGTGATGTACATTTCATTGCTTGTATGGGCTGACATGCTATCCAGGACACAAGTGTCCTTTTTATTGTGATGTGTTGCCACATGCTACCTTCTCAAACCCCTTCGAAACCCCACCCTTGCACCACTTGCTACTGCA
The DNA here is from genome assembly GCA_001630335.1 of Athelia psychrophila. Taxonomy (NCBI): domain Eukaryota; kingdom Fungi; phylum Basidiomycota; class Agaricomycetes; order Atheliales; family Atheliaceae; genus Athelia; species Athelia psychrophila. The sequence goes on from KV417708.1 coordinate 69,288, forward strand.
GTGCCTTCTACTGATGATAGGGTAATTGTGTCACTGCCGGACGAAAGTGATGTGTGTATAATGGTGTTCCCAAACTGTCTTGATGGCTTGGGAAAACAGACTAGTGCATGGCTCAGTGTCTGGGCAATCTTGCTGCCCATGCAAGTGTTGCAGATCTGAGAAAAAGATGACATTTGTGGGAAGATGAACATAGGGGAGTGGGTCATTGCACATGTAGCTACTAAGGCACAGGACATGTACATGAAAGCAGAGACCACTATCTGTCATACACCTTGACTGCTCACCATAGCACATCTTCCAGCTGTTTAGTCATAATCTGTATTTCCTCCATTGTGGCAGTCTTCTCATTATCGCCCCCAAGGCCCTTACACTCCTCCTGGAGGGTCTCCAGCACAGCTGGAGGGAAGATTAGTGATATAGAGAACCAATGTGGCCCACTGGTGATTCCCGCTCAAGGGGTGAACTTCATCATTGGCTAGCACTTTTCTCCCATCCAGCGAGAATTTGAGAGCCGGCACCAGGTAGACATACTTTCTGGTGATTACCAGGGTCAGCTTCTCTGTGAACTATGATTCCAACCTTATCCAGTTGACAGTGTGGGTCACCCAGTGTGTGGGATGCCATCCATTTGTTTACTTTTGACTGATTGAGAGGTTAGTCATTGTACTTGCCCATTGCTCCAACACTGCAGGCCAGATAGCCAATATCCATCCCGAGACAGCCCAGCTCGACCTTATTGAGCCACCTTGCATGTCCGTTTGAGCCTTGACACACCAGACTAAAGACATGTTAGTCAGCAGTGCAAGATGCATACTCACAGTTTAAACAAATCAATTTTGATAGACAGAAGACTTTGGTTCACTGCGTTGGGAACACCATTCCAGCCATTATGACACAGGCATTCAACAACTTCAGGAAAACATTGCATTGCATGTGGCCCAGTGTTAGGCAGATTGAGTGAGAGGCAAACATGTCAAATTGCAACTTGTGACTGAACAATCACCCAGGGAATTGAATACAGTGGATTCCTTCAGAACTCGATCATTTATATCAAGATGTATGTGTTGAAGACTATAGGAATGGAACTGGGGGGAGTGGGCCATCACAAGCGTGGCAGGTACGAGTCCGCCCTCACCCCAGGGCTCTGAGTATTCTCAATAAGTATATCTCTTAGTAAGCTAATTAGGCGGTCTGAACATACTTAGGAATTTTTTTTTTTTTCATCCTCCAGTCTCTTCTCTCTCTCCCTATTCTCATCAAGTCATTTGCCTACCTCCGGGCCCTTTTCTCCTCTGAATTCCACTTCTGCTGACTTCCTCCTTGAACCACATATTACCCTCAGATTGCACACTGGCCAAGTTTCAGCCTACGGACTGTCCCTGGAGATGCTCTAGCTCATTTATCTTCACATATCTCCCCTTCCTCGGTGCCCAGTCTCAACCCAAGACGACCCCTAGCATTCTATTCATATCTGTCATTCTTCATTTTCCACACCACATCCTACCACACCTGTATTGAATCAATATACAAGGCGGGTTGCAGGGAAGGACTCCAATACATATATAGCTTAGGTCGTCACAAGTGATCACCTTAGTTTGCCCCTAAAATTGTGTGCATTGTATTTTGGAGTTTTAGAGCTTTCCACTGTGCCTGACTGTGTGCCCATGTGTTTCAGTGTGTTCTCATACCTGTTATGAGCCCCAGACTGAGCCCTTTGGGAGTGGACCGCCCCACGGTTGCCTCAGACACTTGGTTTGGTTGTGTGGTAACTGTTTGATTAAGTCGGCAATGTGTTGCAATGTGTCTTATCACATATATATGCTTGCCTTCTGTAGAAGGTCCTTACTGGTCCTATCCTATCCCCTGGTTGCAACCTCCACAGCCAAACACATTGCACTAATTAAGTAGTCTTGGCATAATAATAAAAATGTAAATGGAAGAGGGTTGGTGATAGAGTGGATTTATGAGGGTGGATTTATGAGTGTGGATCAAGGCACCCTTCCCACTGGGCTGGGCTGGGCTGGAACACTTGCCTTGGTGCTTATACTTTCATTTGACCACTCCACTCTATCACCCAACCATCAACCATTGTCAGTTTTTCATACTTGGACTGGATGTATAATATCTTTGTCAGTTTTCATTCAATTGGGATGAGCGAGAGCTTGTTTTGAAGCCATTGATTATGCACTCCATGGGTACCTGTTCCAGCCGTCAGCAACAGCCCAGGGCCAATTGGCTGCCATAAAGTGTAGCACCAATTGTTTGAAGCTCATGCTCACTTTATGGGTGCTGATTTGATCATCAGCCACAGTTAGCATAGGCTCTCCTTGCTCATGTCAGCTAGATCAAAACTGACAGATATATACACATTTTATATCCAGCACTCAGTCCATTTTCAACTGGAGACTTGATGAGTGGATACTTAATCTTAAGCTGTGCTATGACAATCAAATAGGCACCCATAACACAAGCACAAGCTTCAAATTATTGATGCTGCACTTTATAGCAGCCTATTGGCCCCAGTCTGACGGTTAAAATAGCCGCCCAGTTACTGGAAATCTGCTGCATTCTGCAGTAGAAAACACTCCAAGCGGATAATCAGACAGAAACAGAAAATAAGACCAGTGTGTGATTGAGCAAGAGTAGTACAGAATGTGTAAGCTAAGGCCTAAGCTAACATCCAAACAGTGTGTGGGAATAAACATCCAGAAGCGTAAGCCTGTGGCGGCAGGCTTACAATCACACCCACAAAGGGTGGAAACATCTGGTTAACCATATGGTTGTGGATACAAAGTAATATGTGCCCTATACTTATCATACACCAAACATATCTTGCACATAAACATTGAATTGAGTGCACTGCTGAGGCCCCTGCCATGACATGCACACTCAACCCTCACTTCCAAGCATATTTCTGCATAGTTTCCTTCAATATTTTAGTATTGTGTTTCAGCTTATGATTGAAATGGACCTACCTCAAGCTTTGAGCCCAAATAGGTGTCCAATGATGCCGGAATCACAAAAAAAGCTCAATGTGATGCTTTACACACACCCTTGATTGTCTCCCCCATTCAAATTTTGTGCTGAGTCAATTCACAACTTTTATAATGACATGATACTGGAATTGCAGACATCTGTCAAGAAGCACACAGCTCTAATTAATTGCCAGAGGTGGCCAGGCACACTTTGAGTCTGTGATTTGGACCTTAAAAAACTAGTGTTCTTCTGGGCACCAATTCCATCCAGCACTTTTACAGTGTGTGAGCAGAAATATATATATTTCAAATAGATACTTGTACTACAGAATGTTTACATAATAAGTACCACACAGGTCACACATGGGGCTGGGCACAGACATGGGCGAGGGTGAGGAGCAAGACATGTGATGGCAGTCAGCCATTTACCGGTTGAATGGAGAGCTTTGCCTGGTGTACACATCTCACAATTTGGAAATCACAAATCTAATGTGGCTGCCATATGGGCCTCACTGAGGCAATCCTGAATATACAACAACCATGGAAATTGAGTCAGAATTGAGTGATCTATGAGGGAGACATCATTGACACTCAAATCACGAGATAAATAAGCACCCACATTCAACCATCAGCGATGGATGAGGACCTTATCACCACATAATCATTTCACATGTCTGACCGTCAGCGACAGAAGAGCACCTTTAGTGTGCAACATGAAAACTTTAATCCCATCCATCAATATTAACGACGGTTGGAAATATTGAGTCAACACATCAGTAGTATTTTCATTAAAAGTACATGAAGTAATTACGAGTCCATAAATTTATTTATGGACTCGTTTCATAGTGTGGGTTTACGCCAAACGCGCGTGCTCCCCGACACGATGTTGTCGCCCCATAAAAGGAAATTTGCCGAACTCCGATCCGATATCCTGCAAATTCTCTCATTGCCGTTCAACCTCTGCATTTCATGCCACCTAAAGGGACTGTAAATTTTCTTTGAGATCCTTATATCTCATATCCAACTCCTTGACCACAGGAAACACTAATTGGGTTGGTCATTCCATGCACAAGTCACGGCATTGCAGCTCCGGCAGCAATGCCATGTCCGGTTTCCGATCCGGAATTCTGCAAATCCACTCAAAAGGGTACAGACTGGCAGTCACTACCAACTCGGGGAAATAACATTGTCAGTTTGAAAGTAAATTTTTTCGCGGGTACAGACTGGCAGCGGCTGCCGGTTCCTACCAATCGTGGTGCACTAATAAAGGGTACAGGCTGGTAGTGACTGCCAGCTCGTGGAAATAACATTGTACGTTTGAATAAAAAAATTTATTCGCGGGTAGAGGCTGGCAGCCGCTGCCAACTCCTGGCAATCGTGGTGTGTTAGTAAAGGGTACAGACTGGCAGTCACTACCTTCGTGTGGAAATGACACATTGTACGTTTGAAGTTAGGGCCGACCCTCCGTCCAACGTAAGACCACCCACTCCCACGTCCGGACCCTCGTGTCTATCCTTCACCACGTCCTCACGCCTCGACCGTAGCCTTAACCTACGACCGTTCAGTAAGTTTTATTGACTATGTGTTCCGGATGATGTTCGCTGGTTGATACCCATGTCACACTCCCACCAAAGGGTGTCCCCAACTCTGGAACACACCCGACACAACACCCACGTTCCGACCTTCCCACACCCTCCGTAATCATTTAATACACCGACTCGAGACGGCGAGTCGAAACACGTCAGGGGGTAGAAGGAGTGTCGTTAATACTCTCGAAAACCAATAGATATTTGGTATATATGTGATGGTAAAATGTGAAAGGTGGATGAATCTTAATACAAACCACCGGGTCCAACCTAACTTAAAGGGAATTTATACCGGTGGTGACTTATTAGAAGTATGGTGCCGGGGTGACTACGATAATGTAATAAGGTTACCCGACCTACATTAACACCCTGGGATTTAGTTTAAATGTCGTGGCGATAAGTTGTAATTTACGTCTCTCAATCAGTTTTA
>KV417708.1:80144-93480 GCA_001630335.1 Athelia psychrophila
AGAAGGCAGATATGAATGGAATGCTAGAGGTTGTTTTGAGTTGAGACTGGGCACCAAAGATGGGGAGAGATGTGAAGATGAATGTGCTAGAGCATTTTTAGAGATAGCTCGTAGGCTGACACTTGGCCAGTGTGCAACCCAACGGTAATAAGGTTTAAGAGACCTGGCTCAAAGGGTGGTGGGTAGGGAGGGGGATTGTGGTTCAAGCAGGAGGCGAGCAGAAGTGGGATCCAGGGCGGGAGCAAAGGGCCCGGAGGAAGATAAATGACTTGGTGAGAAGGGAAAGAGAGAAGAGCCTGGAGAATGAAGAAAAATTCCTACATATGTTCAAACTGCCTTGTCTGACTGACCCTTTATGTCTGATATAAGTAGTACTAGGAGATATACTTATTGAGAATACCCAGAGCCCTGTGGTGAGGGTGGACTCGTACCAGCCACGCTTGCGATGGCCCACTCCCCCCAGTCAAGAAATGAGATGGTCGAGTGCAGGATGAATAAGCACCCATGTCTGACTGTCAGCAACAGATGAGAACCTTTATCACACATGATCATTTCCCATGTCCGACTGTCAGTGATGGCCGGGACTTTTACAGTGCCTTGGCAAAATTTTGTTTGAGTTATAGGTAGCTAAGTATAGTTATAACATGAGAGTGGCTGCCCACACGGGTTTGGGAGCTCACACGGGCTGGGTTGCAGGTGCCAGGCTGGGAGGACACAAGGGTGTAGTTGGATTTTGGTGGGTGCAGATGGGGGCTAGGATTGTGGATGGGTGCCGGTGGGCGGCAGGGAACTAGTGTGGGAGTGGGAACCAGCGGGGGAGTGGGAGCTGGTGCAGATGCAGGGAGCCGGTATGGGAGTGGGGAGCTGGTGCAGGAGTAAATGTAATAATAAGGGTCAATATAGGTTATATGGAGTCAATTACTAGTATGCCTGTAAAGCATTGAAAAATACAGTCTAAGGGTAAGCTATAAGAAAAAATGAATTTGAGAGTCCCACAGATGTAACAGCTCATACCAGAAGTCAATGGCTGGTCAAGCAGTCCCAGCAGGGTGTCAAAAAGGGGATCAGAAGGTACACAATAGTTTTAAAATAAGTCAAATTTTGTGTTTGAGGTTATTAGGTGGCTGAATATAAAATGCTTATATCTCTGTCAGTTTTAATTCAATTGAGATGAGCAAGAGCTTGTTTTGAAGCCATTGATTTGTACTTCTTATCCTAACCGTCGGCGACGGACCGGTGCTTTTACAGAATTTATTTCGAGTGAAAAATGTCATCAAACAGCTGTATTTTGTAATCTCTGATTCTGTGCTTATGTGGGCGACTATTCAGACCATCAGCAATGGCCAGGTGCTTTTACAGCATTGTGTTTGAGTTAAAAATTTCATCAAACAGCTGTAATTCTGTAGTGGGCGCTTATTCTGACCGTCGGCGACGGACCGGTGCTTTTACAGCATTTTTTCGAGTTGAAGAATTCATCAAACAGCTGTAATTTTGTGATACCTGATTCTGTGCTTATGTGGGTGCCTATTCTGACCGTCGGCGACGGTCCGGCACTTTTATAGTGCCTTGCAAAATGTTGTTTAAGTCAAACAGCTGTAATTTGTAATCCCTGATTCTGTACTTGTGTGGGCGCCTATTCTCACCGTCAGTGACGGTCCAGCACTTTTCCAGTGCCTTGTGGAATTTTGTTTGAGCCTGAAAATAGGTGCCTATGAAGGGCAGAATTGGTGGCCAGATGTTGCTGATGGTAGTGGCTTTCCAATGAGCCCTTGTTCCTCAGAACTCACTAAGATATAAGTGTATGGGTGCCTAGTGTCTCGATTATTGAGGCAGGGATGATGCAATGGTTGAGTTGTGTAACATTAGCTGCATCAGTTGTGGATGGTCCCATCAGCAACAAGGAGCAGACAACATGGAAAATACAGAAAAGTTGCTGCATCTTGGTCGGTTTCAGTGCAATATTGATGAACCAGGGCTTGGTTGAAAGCCACTGATGCTGCACTTTCCGATTCAAATTTACAATACCTTACATACTTAGAATTATGTTTAGTGGCCCAGGTTGGATTGAATTTCACTCAAATATGGCCACCACTGAATAATCTTCATACCATCGCCCCACTGATGCTATTACATTATTCCAAAGGGCTGGATGTAATTGTGGGACCCTAAATCAAATTTACAGCACCCCTATTCAACATTAAATGCAGAGAGTGAGTCAAAATGAGTGGATTTGCAGAATTCCAGATCGGAAACCGGACTTGGCATTACTCCCGGAGCTGCAATGCCATGACTTGTGCAGGGAATTACCAAACCAATTAGTGTTTTCTGTGGTCAAGGAGTTGTATATGAGATATCAGGACCTCAAAGAAAATTTACAGCCCCTTTAGGTGGCATGAAATGCAGAGGTTGAACGGCAATAAGAGAATTTGCAGGATATCGGATCGGAGTTCGGCAAATTTCCGCGACAACATCGCGTTCCGAGCACGTGCATTTGGTGTAAACCCACACTATGAAACGAGTCCATAAATAAATTTATGGACTCGTAATTTACGCTGCCCAAAGATTCCATAGAGCTCCACAGAATCCGTACACACATCTATGCAAGTGGCGAGCGCACAGCCGGCTTACCCTCTTACCCATTGAATATCTCCATCACAAGTCCCGGCTCCACCAATATGGAGCTAGAAACCCCCTCAGTCACAGATGATGCGCCCACTATGACTACCACTCCTTCAGACACTTCCTCACCACTCAGGAACCCAACCACTATTATGAGCACATGACACAGCCTTAGGATTGCAGCAGCAGAGCAGCACCATTTGTAAATGCACACACCCACCCCAAGCATTGTGTCCCAATATGTTTGGGTGCAACCGTCTCGAGGCGGGCTTGTGCAATGCTTAGAGACCGAAACAGTGAGAATCCGCAACTTGGACCCCGAGCAGCGCATCATGCGGGAGGAGCCTGGATACACCAAATATGAAGCCCGACTCGGACAGACACAGGAGTAGGCATCACTTTTTATTTTACCACAAATATAGAGTTTTCAGCCTGCAAGGAACTTCCCAGCATCGCCTTTGGCACCTTTGAAATTGCGGGCAGAAGTCCAACCTTTTCCACATTGTGTCTAAGCCCTCTGAGTTTCCAGTTGTTTCCCATTCTCTCTTATTGAGTCTGCGTCTTCTGGGCCCTGGGCTCTTGACATAGCCCTCCTGTTGGAGATCATTGACACAGCACATTCACAAAGTGCGCCACATGTCATTGATTGACAGATATTATTATAGAGTTACTATTGATGGCTATAGGACTAGATGCGACGTTGTAGTGACTAGTACTTGTTGATACGATGTTGCAAGGACGAAGGGACAATTGATGCGCAAGAGTTAGACACACTTGAAGCGAAATCAGGAAGCTAATCAATTGAGAGTAAATGAACAAACATGCCTAGAAGCGAAATCAGGAAGCTGGTGAACTTTCTGTCGCTCCTAGGACTATATACTAACCATTATCTATCTAACCGGAGTATAGCGAAGGTCCGAGACAATAGGAACAATAGGAACAAAGATAACAAGACAATAAGACGTAAAGAACAATAAGATGTCAGAACAATAAGATGTAACTGTCAATCAGGTATCTGTCAAACTCTATAATAACTGTCAAACTCTATAATAACTGTCAATCAATGACTAGTGAAAGCGCTAGGTCACTGATCTCCAACAAATAGTTTGAGTATTGGTGTAAAATTAAATAATAATAAAAACTTGCAATTCACACCTCAGAGGTAAGTATATCACTTCATATCATACTTCTTCACATTTGAAGTTGTCCACTTGGCAGTGATCAAATGTGTGAATCGACATCATGTTTCTATGCCCCACAATTTTCCACCGACTAGATAGAGTATTGGTGATGGTGGTGAACCCTACATCATCCATGTGACACCAAGAGATTGTGTGCTTGTTAGCAGCGGTGGCCCAAATCATATCCTACCTGAAATCTGTTGCTCCCACCATTGCTTTGGTGGGATTCAACACATATTCCTCGCTGGTGATATGCAGGTAAGATGGAGGTATGTTGACGCCAGAAGAATCTCCTATGGGAATATCTAAAACATTGAAAACAGCGGTGTAGTTCTCGTTTGCAACATCAATTAAGTCTTGGAATGTACCCTTGACAAGCATTGATTCTGGATCATCAACAGTTTTCTTGTGAGCGACTAAAGATGAATTGTATTGTTAGTGTATTATATTTGTAATATGTTTTAGTTTTACCTTGCATTTGACGTTCTTGATCTATAGACCCAAGTGATTCAAACACTCCTTATCAAAAGACAAATCTTGATTGGATTCTACATCCAAAACCAAGATATGGCGATCACAGAAGATTTTCTGTACTTTGTTGGGCGTTATTTTTCTGAAGTCTTTTGCCTCAATGATAAAAATAGACGAGTTTGAAAGTTGCACGTTTCGATTCCGAGTGTCTGAGTGACAATGCAACGGTTTTCCGTCAATGTAGTGTTCTTCTGTGGTTGCCATAATTTTTTTGAGATAGGGAATATCCATTGCAGCCTATGTGTAATGACATTTATGAGTAGAAAGTTTGTGATGTATATTAGATGAGCCTACATTGTCCTTGTTTGATTTGAATGTAACATTGGTGGGATGACCCCATCCATCCCATATCTGTATGTGTGCTTCTCCATCTGCCCCCTGTAAAGTGTTAGTTAATTTATATTTATGATTTAGTGTTGTGTTAAATTTACTAGTGAATTCATGATTGTACCATCAACGGCTACTTTATTAGTTTTTTGCTTCTGTAAAAATGAGGTTAATAGTGTATATGGCTGTGTGTGAAGATTTTTAATTACTGGTGTGTGATCAACACTTTTCTAATATGGGGTGATATGTTATAATACTTTACCATCAATTAATATACTTACAAAGCGGTAATGTGATAACAATGTATGTTCCATTCATTGTTCAGCTTGAGATGAATGTGTGAGCACCATTGGTTGCACTTTGCAATCAGGTTTTAATGTAGTATGTTTTAATCGAGTAGATTGTTTGGGAAGAGATGAGAGAGCGCCGAAAGTAGCCACAGATCTTTTTTTTGCATGCAGATGGTCCCCTGGTTTTCTCAAACACCTGTTCTTTTTGGCAGTGGGTGCCTCAGAAGTTTCGCCAGTTCCATCCAATTGATCTTCTTCATCGTTCTCGTCCATGTCACCTTCAAGATCACTATCAACAATTGTGGCTACCCCTGGTAGAAAGAATGGAGTCATAGGCGACAAGTTGAGGAGTGTAACAATTTTGGGGTTGTTTAAAAAAGCCTTGAACAGACTATTGAAATCTCCTCCATTCACCAGGCGAAGGGATAGCAATGAAAGCATTCGTTCGACATCAATGAGGTTTGTGGGTTTTTGCCCCATTGAATTGGAATAATATGATGTTGTGATGATTAGTAAATGAGAAATTAGTTTGATGCTAATGATACTCACACGTATCATGATGTCACAACCTATATTTGTTTTGTGATTTGTTATGTTTAAAAGGAAACCACGGGCAATATTGATACTGCTAGATAAAAAGCTGATCACATAGTATCAAACATCATGTTGGCATTTGCGGGTATTCCCTTTTGCACACTGGGTAAAATGTCTGGTAGCTGAGCTTCATGAGTGTCTCTAACTAAATTTAGTATAATAATGTTTGTTAATAACAATAAATTGAGAATAATGGTTATGACATACTTGTGCATTTGCGGTTTAAAGATGTCTGAGATTTGAGGAAAAGGTGTATCATGCTAAATGAAAACAAACAAATTAATATTGCATATGATGAGTAGGTGACACGAACAATAGCATGCCATTTCATCATAAATTCAAGTAATTGCAAGTTGGTCTGAATGTTGAGTTTGTGACTTTCATGAAGAATATTGGATGCACGGTAGAGTCTTTGAATGTTTTGAGCAAGAGATGTTTGTACATCATTGCCATCTTGTAAAGGATTGGCAAAGATGGTAGCAGTTGCGCTCACCATATCTGTACATGTGTCAAAAGCATGCTTAGCGGATTGAATAGGTTTTGTCCAGGGTGTGAGTTGATTGAGCATGTTTTGAGACGATCAGGATATCCTTCTGTGAACATTTTGTGATCGGCCATCAACAGACTATCACTCTTGTAGTTCAAAGCCAATGCCCATTGATTCACCAGACTACACCTCAACACTGGTTGCACAGCTCTGTAATCTGTGTTTTTTGGCCAAAATCTTTGATCCTAGAGTACCAGTTTGCAAATGGAGGGTCTGGTTCGGTTTTGGATTCTGCTAAAAATGTTGGAGATCAGTGACCCAGTGCTTTTCCTAGTCATTGGTTGACAGTTATTATAGAGTTTGACAGATACATGATTGACAGTTACATCTTATTGTTTTCACATCTTATTGTTTTACTGTTCTATTGTTCTATTGTTCTGACTTTGTTATCTTTGTTACCTATTGTTCTTATTGTCCTTATTGTCTCGGACCTTACCTACTGTCTATGATTAGTATATAGTCCTAGGAGCGACAGGAAGTTCACCAGCTTCCTGATTTCGCTTCTAGGTGAGTTTGTATGTTTTGACTTATAATTAATTAGCTTCCTGATTTCGCTTCTGTGTACGATTAGTATATAGTCCTAGGAGCGACAGGAAGTTCACCAGCTTCCTGATTTTGCTTCTATTTGTGTCTACACTGCCTCTGCCTATATGTCACGTCACTGCAACATTGTCGTTCTGTTCCTATAGCCTTTAACAGTAAAGTCAGGGTTGTTGTAACACCTGTCTGACGAGTGCCCGACATCTTTCTTGTGGAAAGTGCAGTACCAAGTTTGCGAAGTCTTGGGCTTGGATTTGACTAAGGCAGCATTGGCTTTTGCGATGTTGGCAGTGTCGTCAATGTGTCTGTGGCATTGTACTTCCTCGATCTGGAATGCAGCCAGAAGATTGTCTTTCTTGAGCTTGTCTGTGAGCATCAAGGTTGAGGCGAATGTTGTGAATTCGTCAGGCAGAGCTTGAATGAGCACCATGCATTGTAGCTCTTTGTCCAATTCATCGATTGTGAATACAGGAGTTGAATGGTAAGACAGTGCAAGTGGGAATGCAGTGAGCAATGATGCACTTGAAGCAAAATCAGGAAGCTTATAAATTTGGGAGATAATAAGAAACATACCTTGAAGCGAAATCTGGAAGCTAGAGAACTTCCTGTCGCTCCAAGGATGAACAATAAGTGACACATATACAAACAGTGAGATAAGAGATAGGGAATACAATAGTCTGAGACATGTGGAACTGTCTTTAATATGTACATGTATCAAACCCTATATTAACTGTCAAAACTTGTGTCTAATATAAGGAGTACTGGAAGATATACTTATTGAGAATACCCAGAGCCCTGTAGTGTGTTAAAGGATAATGATGGCAGTGGAATAACATTGTCATAGAAAAAGTGGAGGTCCTGATAGACACTCAGTGATGCAACCAACTACACAATCTGGCCTTAGGAGACAGTAAACCTTTAGGCTATACACATAGTATGGACCTACAACTGACCACAACTTTTGTTCATTGGGCATTGCAGGGTACTAAGGTGCCACTTGGGAAGTCCAGATTACTGGATGGTATTCCCCAGTTTAACAATGCCACTATGTGCAGCTGCCCAAACCTTTCTTACCCCACTGCATCTAGTTTTCAGCTTGTTCAATTCACTGTCAATTTTAACAGTTAGAGTAGAAAATAGGTCAAAGTAATGTACATATACATCAACAAGCATACACATCAACAAGCATACACATCAATGAGAATGGACAGCTGCATCGCTTTTATCATTCTGTAGAAGCTTATAATCTGCGAGTCTTTCCGAAGAATTTCCAAGTCAATTACAGCCTGTGCAATTGGAGTAATTGTTAAAGGCTATAGGAACAGAATGATGATGTTGCAGTGACGTGACATATAGGCAGAGGAAGTGTAGACACAACTAGAAGCGAAATCAGGAAGCTAATCAATTGAGAGTAAACATACAAATTCACCTAGAAGTGAAATCGGGAAGCTGGTGAACTTCCTGTCGCTCCTAGGACTATATACTAATCATAGACAATAGGTAATGAGGACAAAGAACAACAGGTAACAAAGATAATAAAGTCAGAACAATAGAATAATAAGATGTAAGAACAATAAGATGTAACTGTAAATCATGTATCTGTCAAACTCTATAATAACTGTCAATCAATGACTAGGAAAAGTGCTGGGTCATTGATCTCCAACAGTAATGACATCTGGAGCAGCGATAGGAACAGTGATATCTGTATTGTTGGATTTAGTGATGTACGGATCACGAGTGAGGCCATCAGCAAGACTGCAAAGATCGTGTTGGTGTTCGACGGTCGAGACATCACTCAGTAGTGCGATGAGTGTGACTGTGTCCTCCTTCAATCATGTGTACTAGACCACTTTCTGCTAATTCACCCCTTTCCCCTTGGACTTGGAACACCCTTTCCCCTTGGACTTCCCCTTCACATTAGACTTTGCCGGCATACCTCCACCCTCATAGTTGCCATCGTTCTCCAGCCTGTCCATGATATCCCCATTCAGCCCGCCTCCCACACCCGGTGCATAGCTGTCGTCCTCCAGCCTGTCCACAATCTCCTCACTCAGCCCTCTCCCACACCTGGTGCATAGCCATTGTCTAACAAGACAGATGGTCCAGGTGCTGGCCATCCAAGCTGTGAGCCAATGGCACCCCATCATGGAGCTCCAGCTCCAGACACACAGCTGCCAGCATGACAACAGTCCAGGCATATGTAGCTGCTCCTGCACCAGCTGCCATAGGAGTGCTGTCCATCATGAGCTCTCACCACTACTCTTTGCGGTGTATATGACCCTCCACAGACTGTATTCAAGCACACATCATGGCATCCAAGTTGTGCACGAGTCACATGGGTGTTGTGTGTGCCAAAATTACCATTGTTCAACATCTTCCAAACTATGTATACCACCATGTTGCACAACCGAAATACTGGAGGAAAGAATCAACATGAACCTATCTATACACACGTGATTTTTCACCATTAAATGTATGTCCATAATCTAATCCAAACAGGGAGCATTGGCAGAGGATGAAACACTAATAAAAATCCTTAACACTTACCACAAGGAGAGACTTGTTAGCAACAAGAAAATTGTTGCCCGTCTCGCTTCCGACCACAGCATTATCATGAGCTTAGCACAGGATGTCCAGCACTGCTAAGTTCAACTGTAACTGACCATAACTCCAGTGAGTCCTCTGTAAAACGGTGTTACAAGGCACTTGGGCTGGTGGGCAAGGGGCCTACCACTTGTGCTCTGCCTCATGCGGTGAAGGAGCAGATGGTTGTTGATCAGCTGAACAGGGACCCTGCAAAACAGCATGGGCTTCAAACTATCATGCAGAAGGTGGCCTTTAACCAACATACCCATCTGACAAAGTGCGTGAATTTTGATGTTTACACTATCCCAGCTAACATTTAGCAGAAAGTTTGCCTCAGACATCATGCACCTCCATCCACTATGGTGATGTGTTTGCAGCGCGTAAACCCACTGCTCAGACAATCCACTGTGTTCCAAAATACCCAATCAGCATACATGAGTGGTGGTCCGGCGATGGGCCACGACAAGTTGTACAAGATTGGACTTCCTATCTGGGCAAAATGGCTTGGGGCCTGGGTTGTTACAAGCAATCACATAGGCAAAATCATTGTCTACTTGTTCCTCTGCCTGGTTGAAAAGTTTGGAGGTGTGTAGTATACATGGCTTGCTGCCTAACATGTATTAATAGTTGTCCTCTAGGCCTACCATTGCAAGCTTCAACTGACTGTGGCTCGGAGACCACAAAGGAACATGATTTGGTGAGTGCCGCCCCTATTGCAGGTTCATCCAAACCTGGCAATATGCACCAGCACCATCTTCCACCCTGAATATGACCTTGATGATCTCCCTGCGCACATATATTTGTAGAGTGTGCATAACATCTCCATCGAGAGGTCTTGGGTACATTTAAGATTGGATTGGGGAGATAATGTTGTGTGCTTCTTCAACAAGGGCATAGAGGATGGTCCCTACAACCCAAACAATGCACAGCAGTAGTATGTATCAGACATGAGACCGCATATGTACAACCTCTTCTGATATATTCTGCAGCGAGCTTTGCAAGGGGCTTTGGCCAAAGCTGCTGCTTACTGATCTCGACAAGTTCATGGAGTTTCACAATGGTGTGTGTATGCACAAGGACAAACACAAGCCAGGGCGATCTGGAATGTCTTGTAACGAGGCCTTTAGCCAAACCTGCCTGCTGTCCGTTGACATTGATGTCATACAGGAGATCAAAGCTGTGATAGGCGGGGTGCCCTATTGGACTTTGTTGCCCCTGAGTTTGCAGCCCAATGCGAAGAGGCATACAACTCTTTGGGGATGACACGTCTAACACTTGAGAATGTATGGCATGTATTTACTGCCCTATACCCTTTAATTTATCAGTAAAATCAAATTTAAATTCATCAGTTGAGGTTACAAGTGACGACGACAGAAGGTATGAAACACAAATGATAAACTGTCTAGAATATGGTGCAGTATTGTAATCTGAAATCAACAGTTGATAGAGTATGAAAGAAGGGAGTCTTGTGTAGTATATGGGATTGGCGGAAAGTTGTAAGGTAAGGCATTCAAATCCAGTTTTAGAAAGGTGAAAAAGAATTGTTAGGGCTTCACCTGGACAGGCATCAGCCTGAGGTGAGTTTCGTTGGGGTAAATCTTGCACAAAAGACACAGTAAGTATGTAGAATAGCTTAGTTTGTGCTAGGTGCCTACCGAGACGGAGTGGCTTGTTCCTCTTGAGAGTGCTTGGGTGCTCCCTTTCTATCAACCTCAACTTGGAATGTCTGGAAGTCGAGGGCACTACAAATCCAATTCTTCTTGCAGACTTTCTCATGCATCTCTATGAGGGTCTTCAGTGTGTGTTGTCCCCCATCCCAGTAGACAATGTCTGATGTGTGGGTACTAGCCCTATTGAGGCAATTCTGCGGAATGTAGTATCTTATACTGTGCACTCTTAGATGGAAAAGATGTGTATGAACAGATTAGGATCATACCTAGGGATGTTAGTTGTGATTCACAACTCCTGGTGGTCCAATGATCAGTCTTGTGATGCAGATTGGCGACTGTAATGCTTCAGCGACTTACCAGTAAATCATGAATCATATATTCTATGATATGATTGGTGTGATGCTGGATGTGTATCTTGATGATATTGTTGTTTATTCAGACACTGCTGAAGACCATGTTAATCATGTACAAATTGTTATTGATCACTTGAAGGCAAACAAATTTTTCCTCTCAGCACACAAGCTATTCTTCTTCAAGGAATAATTGAACCTGCTTGGGCATGTAATCAATGACAATGGCATTTATATGGACCCTGCTAAAGTTGGTGAGGTCAGTAAGTGGAAGACTCCGGCCAATAAAACATTGCTAGCCTCTGGTTTGGGATGTCCGGCGCAACACTACGACCACTGCGGAAGCGCACATTGTTTGCGGAGGACTTCATCACCCGCATCAACTGTGTCGTCGAGGAGACCTTGAGAGTTTGTCTGCCCATTGCTATCGCCAAAGCCCTCGAGCAGCCAGCCAACGAGATGGACCACATTGAATAGGCCAATATTGAAGATCTACCACGTGCAAGCACCCTAATATCGAAGACAGCGGGATGAACCACATCAAACAGGCCAATATTGAAGCCCTACTGTGTGCAAGTACCCCCCCCCGCCTTCCAATATCAAAGTGCAATTGTGTCCAAGTACCTCCGCCTTCTCATCTACCATCAGCACCTCACAATCATCCCAGAGCGCTGAAAGTCTTCAAGACTTCGCACCACATCCTCCCTCCGCTACCATCATTGCATGTTACCCTTGTTCCGCATGCACCACAGATTCGACAAGCTCCGGTGTCACGCCAGGAAACTGTTTCACACTGAAATTTAGGAGTATTAACGAAATACGGAACCAGGCCATTTAGAGTATTCTGCAAAGAACCCAAGGGATCAATAACTACAGTGTATCCATGATTACGATCAATTCAGTAAATTTAATCCAGGTCTAGTTCAAATTTGGAGCTGTCACTAAGTCAAAAACAGGATCACAAACACAACTCAGAAGCATAAAATTCCAACATCAAATTTACGACTAGACATGAATATCAAACGACCTCCTTTTTCACTCGAAGAGACCTCTTCCAGCTCTGCTCAAGCCTGGACGCCATGGCTGCCTGAATCTGGGTAATCGGACCCATCACCACTACATCTCGCCTCCAAGCACGATGGACCCGAGGGACAATTTCCACGTTAGGAAGATCCAAATCCTCGAGCCGGGCTCGATTGGTGTACTGATACAAATTACGCCTTGCCAACGAAAGGTGGACCGGAAAGTCGAGATGGTGTGGGATGATGAGCGTAATGAATGGGGCGCACCACCATTGGCCAGAACGAATAATGGTGCGAGCACGGAAAAACGTGAAATTCATCTCGTGATGAAGGGGCGGGCCAAGGGTTACGTACAGACGGAAGGCCGGCAGATAAAGGAATGGGGAAGTGACATGGCCAAAAGCCACAAAAAACATGTAAGGGTCCTGGGGCATAAAGTTGCCCAGCAACACGCGAACATCGTCGGGATACACAGGAATGAGGGCGCTAATAAAATAGTGAGAGCCGTCGGGAATGTCGATTGACGATGACGAGCGGTCCAACTCTTCAGAGTCGGCCAACGTACCCGGGGAATACACGCTGTCACATTTCCATCAGTTCAGGTTAATCATCAGGAAAGACTCAGGGACGCACCTTAGGAATCGATCAGAATCCCTACCCGTCAGATCCCAGGGATCTCACGGCATTCCTCAGCATCTCCCCGGCATCCTAGTAGCCCGGCTGTCAGAACAGCAGCGGGAACTTGAAACATGAGGTTTAATTTCGCTAAAATAAGACCCAAATCAGTATACAGCACCTGCAAGTTGAAAAAAGGTCCTATGCACCTATGAATCAACGGAAAATCTCAAGAAATGAAAGCACAGAACGACGATGTGTCAAAAATAAGAGGAAAACATCGATGTGTCAAAGTTAGAGGAAAAGAACGGATGCAGCAACACTTATTACATCTTAGAAAACCAGACTCCCGGAAATCGCCGGCACGTGCCACAAATAATGCCGGCGTGTAAAATCAGGTTTCAGCCACACAATCGTTCCCACGCCTCAATAATTTTATCCATTGTACTGCCTAAATCACTCAG
>KV417708.1:93998-119592 GCA_001630335.1 Athelia psychrophila
CTGACCTTTATTGAACTACGACCCCCAGTGACTTTTTGTTTAGAACTCCCCGTGTTGACACGAAGACTACATAAAAGCCCTTTTTGAGACAACAGGATTTGTGTTAGGCAAACCCATGAATTGCGAGGACGAGTCCGAACTAAACTGTGTGTGAATCAGACAAAGAATCTGAGTTCGACGAGTCTTACGACACGACCGTGCCTAGGATTGCAAGAGACTGAGCTTCCCATAGCAGCTTATCGCTGGAATCAGTTAGCAGTTTTATGTTGACTTACAATCAACATCAGACCAGTTACCAGAAGAATGACCCGTGTGTTCTTGTTCCTTAGTTTTATTTACTGAGAACCACATATCATCAATGTTCGTCCTCACATATCGTTCCCCTCTAAAGATCCTTGTGTCCCTTCCTAAGGGACACCACTCAAGATTCCTCCCCCCCCTTGAATCTCCACTCGATCTTTGATGACTTGCTTTTTATACGATCAGGAATATATGATTAGGACTGAAGGTAAAAGCCTGATGAAGGGTCCTAGAGACTAACCGGCAACCCGGGTTAGGGGTCAAAAGACGTAGAGTTCGTGAAGTAAGGGGTTTTGGGGTGTAAAGAGCGACCGACATGTCTACAAAAAGGGGTTTGTAACACGATTGACTAGTGCACGAAGGGGTTTAACATGGACGACTGACTAGTGCACGAGAGTCTAACATGGACGACTGGCTAGTGCACGGGAAGTCAACATGGACGACTGACTAGTGTTCCAAGGGTTTAAAGTGTAAGTACTCCGGTAGACTGAAGTTTTGTGGGGTTGAAGGACCTAAAAGACTATGCCTTGAGGGATACACTACGAATGACTCGTTTTTGTGGGGACAAAGTACGACTTATTAAAAGATCTTGCAGTTTCCAGCCCCTCAAGATTCCAGTTATTAGGGTCATAGTCTCGGATAGACTAGGCTTTATTAATATTACAGTTACCGTCACCATCAGATTATATCCATTCAAAGTAGCAGTAGGCATTACTTGCAGCTACTAGTTCCATTTTATTTTTCCACTTCCCCTACGAAATCGACTTCTAAGTCACTCACTACCCGACTTTTCAGGAAGAACTCAAACTAGGGATAGCCTGTCGATATTTGTTTGGACCGGCGACTCTAGGGATTAGTGCCCAACACTTTTCCGACAAACACACCGGCTGTGGTTCTAGGGAGATCAAGCATGAAGCGCTCTGCGTCTCCACCCCCTTCGATGTCTTTGAAACACCTGCTGCCACATACTTCCTCTCAAGCTCCTCCAAAGCTTCAGCGTCGGCGATATAACCACTCATGGAACCATATTGGCCGCAGACTGGTCGCTCACGGGCACCCATGCTAGAATCCCTGAGTATAAGCTCAACACGCTTGGCCAGCTCGATGATCCCGCCAGGCAGGACACTTTTCTGGCATGTTCATAGCACCATCCGGACGCTCAGCTTCTCCGGTCCCAAATCGGACCAACAGCTGAAGGCCTTGGTGCTCGTTCTCAAAGGGTACATAACTTGTTTATAGTGCTGCCGACGTTGTTCAGTAAGTCCTTGGTGTACCAGGTGATTGCAGCGCTCACACCCGACTTCACTCTCAACGGACTCCCCTGAGGGGCCAACATGATTGTGATACCACCATTCACAGTGCTGTTGGTTGACCAGGCCAAGAAAAGCGGGGGGGGGGGTGCTGGGCATCACGACATACAATTGGCAAGATCTGTAATCCCTAGGACCAGTCCCATCCAACAATTGTTTCATATTTATTCCATCAGAAAGCTTTATCAGCCCAATGTTTCACACATAAGTTTGCTTGTCCTATCATCCACGACATGCCCTAATCATATTCACAGCTGGCTCGCGGAGTGGGATGCCAGGGGTGAAATACCCCACAAAGCAGAGCCGTCCGCCAGCTCATCGCTCACCACTCTCCCATCATCATTGCGCCCCTCTCCATACAACTTGTTACATCCCATCGTGGATGACTATCTCACCGCACTGAACAGCAAGTGCATCATACACTTCGCCGCCTGGGACATTCTACAAGAGTGCTCAGTGTATTACTGCCATGACACCAATCCCACCACCAACTGGGCCGACTATCCCGCATTCAAGAGATCATTCACGTTCGAGCAATTTATGTACTGCTTTCACTGCGGCACACCCAACGACACCCCATGCAACAATTTCTTTCAGCCAGCAGCGCACATCAATATATCACCACCCGCCTGTGAATGGAAACACCTAGTTTTCAAGACCATTTTCGTCCTCTGGGCTCACTCAGATGTCTTCAAGATGGTATTTTTTGAGTCTTACAGCCAGGGTCTCAGTGATATAACATTCAAGCAGTTTACCAAGTGGGTGAATGAGGATGAGGCAGGTTATCTAGCACCATACTACTTCAACGGACTATCACTATTCATAGCTTTCTGTGACTGGCATGCCACTGATGGCCAGGCATTCAGGGGTATGGGATTTGAAACTATCTAGCCATATGCACTTATATATATATCATTACGACAGCCACAATGTTACATTGCATCCACAACCATCATGCTATTTAGCCGCACACATAACTGTCATGTTGTTGAGACTACCACATATCTAACCACGAACAACAACATCCGACAACAACACTGCAGCTGACGGATCCACAAAGGAGTAGAGGGAGATGAGCGACAAGGAAACGGGTGAACAGGTGAGTTTGAAACATTATCCAACCTGACCATGCACTAATTCGACTTTGTGCGTGCTAGTTGCATCACCCTTGCTGCCCGTTTTCTCAATCTGTGTCCACCACACTCCCTCCGTACCACAGACATCAAGCACCCAATATGATCACACACACACATTCACAGGCCCACAAACCATAACCAGTGGTTTGTGATTGCAAGTGCCCAGTTTGAGCATGCAGGGTCGCTGTCGCTGCCGTGCAGCCTTCAGCAAACAGGCTTCAACTCTGCCCGTTCACTACACTGCCGCACATACACTAACCCGTGCCCGACGGCAGTACTCCCCTCTTGTTTGGTGTGCCCGGTCCACAACACAAGTGTGCCATCCCACCCTCCATGCTGCACATCCACATCACTTTTGCTGCAACCACGTCAACCAACCCAATGCCTACCCCCAGTGCATACACACTCACAGCCCAGCCCTACATCAATCTGGATGCGCGGATTGCTGTAGCAATCCGCTGAGCTTGACATGCCTGCATGATCATCTCACTCCCGCCCATGGATCCGATGGCATGTGCAAAGCATCGGCTGTCACGGCGAAGCACATTTGGCAGGAGACCTAGGCCTCAATTGGGAAGGTGTGCGCGTCAGTGGACCTTGAGGGCACTTGAGCGTGTTGACCCACAAACACCCCACACCACGTCCGCCAGTGCCGACCACATCTGCTTTGGCGCAGCCGACATCAGCCATACCACTCATCGCCGCGTGGGCAGCACATCCTGTGCCGAGGGCACATGTGGGCATCTGCCGAAGCTCCCAAGCATGGTGGAACACACTCTAATTGGAAGCATGTGCCCTCCCGCCGGAGTCGTGCACATTGCCACGCCTCTCGAAGACCTGCAACCTTGTGTGTGGCGGTCAACTGTGGCTCACACAGAGCCCTTCCTCTGTAGAGCTGGAGATGACCCTGCGGGCATATAGAATCCTGATATCTCAGCGAGTTCTTTTGTTTTGTTTTGAAATGAGTGTTTTGACCTCCACTAGGGAGATTCTCTATAGTAGAGGACTACTACATATTGAGGGCTAACTAGTACATAGGCTATCCAGGGTTAGAGATTGGATGTCCACATTTAAGGAGATGGATCCATAGATAGTAATGGATGTACCCAATATGGATAGTCAGGAAATTAAACCAGACCTCACCATGACCAATTCCCGAAAATGTCACCAATCCTAAGTGTGGGATCCACAGGTACGCAACATATTGCTGTCGGCGGAGACGTCTAAGAACGGAGGTTCAAAGGTTGAAATAGGGACTGTGTTGTGTGACATCACTGTGGCATAAGCATCTGGTTCCAAACCCTTCAACACATCTGTCTGCACAATCATGGCAGCTTGATCTGTGGTGTCCACAGGCTCCCCAAAAAGTTACCATGTGTATACAGATTTCTTCTCTATTTTCGACTGTCTTGGCTTTCAAATATTCATCCCCTGGGTCCGTGGGCATTCACATTTGCAGGTGCGATGAGGCGGTTTCAGGTGAAGCATTGAAAGTGGACCACTTCATCTTTGAATGTACAGAAAACCTGGTGTGATAGCCCGAGTAAGCCTCTTTATATTTGTCATTAAATCAGCATTGCAGGGCAGGTCTCACAGTGGCAAGTTGCTCAGCTACCGGCCAGAAAAAGTGCAAACATGAGACTTACTAGCTGTTCATTATGAAATCATCCTGTATTTCCAGGCTCAATGGCATACAGATGTGCAGTTTGACGTACATACCAATGATGTTACGGGAAATGATGTGGATTCACAGCACGTGGGCGCTACAGAACAGGATCATGGCTGGGTCGAAGGTTTTCAGTACGGCAACAGCGTTAAAGGTGAGTATTGCTGGAAGAATCGGCTGTGATTGCATATTTCATATTTTCATAGACTACTGCTTTTGTGAAGGAGCATTTGGCCAGAATGATGACGGAGAAATCAAGCATCTTGATATGGAGTGTCCCATGTATTGAGGTCAGCTAAGGTGATAAACACCTTTTATCTTGGCTTGAATCCCTGTATTAATTTGGGTTTAGGGCCAACTGACTGTAGCTAAAAGGTCCGGAAATGCGAACATACATCATCATCCAGAGAAGTGATCAAGTGAAGCCCAGGGGCACCGAAACAAGATTATTGTTTCTCGCCCTCTTGCGAGTCAGCAGCTTCTTGTTCATTGTCATTGTCAACCTTCACCTTCTTGTGTGGTCTCCTTTTTGATAGTCCCTGTAGCACCCCATTTTAAATTTGCTATCTGGTGGCACCACCGGAATGGCCATATCTGCTCACCCACTCATCCAATGGAGATATGGGTTTCAGATTTGGACTCTCCTGAAAATTCTGATTCCGGTGAGGTATATTATGCACCCATATCACCCATTTCCAAATTGAGCAAATGGTGCCACCACCGGAATGCACATATCTGCTCACCCACTGGTCCAATCAAGAGATTCATATTCTCCTCGAAATTCTGCTTCTGGTGAGGTATAACATGATGGGGTATGTGCATATTTATATTGCTGAAGCCACCAGAATCGCCTGTACCTGTTGCTATGGGCATCCAATCCAAAGGTCAATTCCTGATTCAAATTCTACGGAAAAATCTGCTCCTGGTGATATCAGATACATCCTATTTGGAGGTGAAAAATATTTGTATGAAAGCCTGTGAACAGACTAATTGGGCTGTAGTGTGGGAACAGGGCCACCTCCGGGCACGAGAATACCAAATAAGGATGTCCCAATATAGGGCCCACCCATATCCACGGCCAGCTCCGGGATCAATTGCTAGGTGGTGGCAATCCCATTTGGTAGGCGCCCAAATCCATTTTCAGCCAATAATCCGGAGCTTTTAACAAACCAGCCCAGCCTGCAAGCCCGAGCTAGCCACCCAATCCAGCTGCCAGCCAGCTGCCTGAAAACCCCAAGCTGAGCCCCAGCCTGGTGCTGGGAATAAATAATTGTGGGTGCAGCAGCAGGTGTAAGGAAATAAGTATGGCTCTAGCAAGAACCTGGCAAAACTTAAGTACAGGTCCCTGATTTGCTGGGTGGAAATCCACTTCGTTTTTGCAGACCTTGCTGGACAATACATAACTACAGGCACTGGCTTTACTGTCCAGTCTCCATATCAGAGAGGGAGCCTCAAAATGCCTTGGCCATTGTTCAATGAGATTTGTTTGTTGTCTTTGTTGAGTTGTCTCCCAAGTCGACCAGAATCAGCCTAGGAGTTTGTGGCACCCAGGGATACTATCACACATGTTGTACCAATTACCGAGAACACTGATGCCAAGTGTGTTACATAACAGAACATTGTGATTCACTGATGTTTAGAGGAGGGGTGCCCTGATAGAGGAGAAGGTATGGTAATGGAGATGAGGGTGGTGATGGGCTAACAACATACATAGTTGGCATGAGGTCAGTCAGTGTTCAGGCAGCACAGAATGGATAAACACCTGCGGGCCTGAGGAAGGACAGGTGGGGACAATACTAGTGTGTGAAGCGGACATGAGTGGATGGACGAGGGCTTATAAGATTCAGATGCTGTGAGATCATTATCCACTAGTAATTAGCATATCTACTACATCATCCCCCCTCCTAGCTTCAATAAATTTGATATCAATACAAGGCCTTTTTGGCCTCAATCCTACGACGGAATACCTTGGATTTGAGGCCTGCAAAACACTTATCTATCAAGAATTGGGTTAGATAGGCCCTTATCAGTCCTTAATTAGTTACTAATTAGTTACTTGAACAATGCTTGATCTTATGTTGGAAGGTTTATGGATATGGGGTCAGGCAGCAGATCTGAAAGCCCACCAGAAATCCCCTTTAGATGAAACCTTAATGATGGAGATCAGAGCATATCTCAGTTTTACCTTTGCCACCACCATTAACCCAAGTACTGATCTGCCTATAAAAGGTCCAATAAAATACCTGAGACCTTGAATGTTGCAGATTGAAACTTGCCTTCAAATTCTGGTCCCAATGTTGGGGATTCAGACTCGTCTATGAACTCCATTCCCGGTGATATATAGCATAGGAGCATCACTTGATATTTCAATTTCAGCTACACCACAAAGTTAAAGATTATATTGTACCATCTGAAATAAAAATAGCTATCATGTTATAGGGACTGCCATCACAATTCAGTCAAAATTCTGCTTCTGATTATATGTAACATGTCTGTGGTGACACATGTTATGTAAATGCTAGGGTTGGGTTATAGAGGAATTTTAATACCATCAGAAATACAATAGCTGTGGCAAAACTGGGACTGCCATCACAATCCTGTCAAAATTCTTCTTCCAATGATATGTAATTTGTTAGAGGTGGTGCAGTTTTCAATATTCAGGGTTAGAGTTATGGAGGAAGTTAACTGGGAGAAGAATGTGATGGACCACCTACAATAAAATAGCTATGGAAAAACTGGGACTGCCATCACATTCTCCTCAAAATTCTGTTGTAAGTGATATGTAATTTGTTAGGGGTGGTCAATAATTAGGGCTAGGGTTATAATTTCATGATCCAGATCCAGGTCTTGACCCTCAGGTCAGGTCCAGGTCCAGGTCTCAATATTCAGGCCTAGGTGCAGGCCACCAAACTCCTCCTGCTACCAGCCAGCCAGCCAAAATTTTACATAGTCTTCCAGAGCCATGCTACTAGTCAACCTGCTAAAGTTTGCATCCTATGTGCTATATAAAGCACCCATGCATACTCAGATGCTTTGTTGATACCCTCCCTTCAGTGTCACTGATCTGAGCTACAGTAGAGGTCATGTTGGTAGATTTATGTGAAAGACACGATCTCAAAGTAATGCCCCACACCAGTGTTCCTGATAATGCAGATGAGAGATATTTGAAACTGCTTGTCGAGATCTAATAGTTTGTTGAATGGTTGATTGAAGGTGCTCACTAGCAAAAACATCATGCTTAGCCTCATCTGGGTGCATGTAGATAGGTGTAAGGTCAGCCACTGCTTACTGTAACCAGACCTTCCCATGTGGTCACCAGTGCATTTTCGCAGGAATGAACCATCTGCTGCAGTTGACCAAAAGTCAGTTTCGGGGTCTATGGCAGGATTCCAGTTGAGAGTAACTCAAGAATGTTCTGCTCTCACTCTGAACTGGGCTTCAAGCTAAAAGAACTTGACTGCATAAGATAGCACAGCTCACTTTCATGCTAGGCTGATCTTGTCTTGAGGGTTGGCTGGAGGTGTAATTGTGCTGGATAATATAGCTGAGCTATTTGAAGTTCATCTTGTGCTTAGTTTTCACGGATGCAAGGAGATGGAGGTGGTTGGGGTTATTTGGGCACAGAAAGTGACTATGGTCATCAGGTCTTGGTCCAGATGCTCAATGGTGTACTTGATGGTGATGTTTATTGGATCTTGGTGATCAGCAGGACTTGATATGGTGATAAATGCAGCAGATGCCAGAGATGAGGGCAGCTAGGACATCTTCAGATAGGAGATCAGATCATAGGGTGAGATTGAAGTACTTATTGTACAAGTTAAAACATGCACCAGCAACCTTTATGTTGTGTTTGGTTTCCAGAATCTTCAGGAGGGGTAATTCAGGGTAGGATCAAACAGATGTTCTGAACCGAACCAACCCTGCAAATTGGGACATCCTGTGCATACAGGAACTCTGCTTCAATTTCCGGGAACCCATAAGAGAGACATTCAAATGGTTGATGGTATATCCCAGAAGGCACAACAATTGGGTGAGATGAACATGAGCATTGATGCTGGTAAATACAGAATTACCAACTATAAGTTAGAAGGCTCTGCTAATTGACTCAGTAGGCATGATGAGAATCCAGGTGTTGGGGGGGGGCTATAGCACTCTATGCATCTTTAGCATATATAACAACTAGGACAACATTGTGAGTATCTTGCAGCCAACTGAAATGTGCGTGAATTTTTCAGCTGGAATACCAATACTCAGCACAGAATGGTGGCATAACATATGGAAGTGAATGATCAAACTGGCTGTCCATGACGAGTTTCAAGTTCTAGTTCCAGCTTAGCTTACTGTAATCTCGACTCCAGTAATATAGTTCCTCGGCCAGAGCAAGAAGCAGCCAGCCTCGAGCATGTAGGGTAAAAAACACTTGGTGAGGCCAGGGATGCAGCATCAAGGGGTTAGAGATTAGTGACACAGTGCTTTTGACAGCTAGTGGACAGTTCCGTGATTGACAGATATTATAGACAGATACACAATTTTCACCCATGATTTATCCTTGTAAATGCACTTGTAATCTTACATAGATCTTACTACCCATACTGGTCCTTCTAAATATTGTGCATCACTTTTAAAGAAATTTCAGCAGTTCAAATTATGCACAAATCATTGATACTGACTATATCACTATGTATGAACAATGCTGTAGCTTTAGAGCCACCCTTGAGCATGCCTTAACTAGGATTTATAGTTGCTATCCTATGAATATGGAGAATATTTACAAAGAAAGCCATAATTCTGATTATTTTCTACAACCAACCCATCTCAAAATTCTACATAGAGGACAACACATCTACTCCCCTTGGTCTCCACAAAAATACCTTTCCATTTTGACCACATTAGGCCATATGTCATCATTTTTGTTCTGCTAAACTTACCTACAGAATGTGTCTTCAACTTTAATCACAGTTTATTCGCCTCAGCACATATGGTTCACTGTTCATACAACCCACATGCTTAGATCTAGGTAATATCTGTGTTGTCAGCTGATTTCTAACCTTGCATAGCTCATTTTGGGTCATACTCAGTGCAGATTCTATATATAGTTCTATTTACAGGAAATAAAATTTATTATTTTTGCATAACAGCAACATTGAAATCACTTTCCTATGGCCAATTTTTTGTGTAATAGAAGGGCACTATATAGACATTCTACTTTTCAAACTTTAAAAGGCCTTGATTGCATCCACCACTCTGTTGCAGTAAATACATACCCTAAAACCTGCCATGTGAGATATTGCAGGTCTAAAAGTGCACTTCTCTCTGGGTTTCTACCTATCAGGCTAGACTTTTTTGACATGGAAGATGATCTTCAGTCCATTCCCTTTATATACATAGTAAAAAAGACTTCTTTGCATAACCAGAAAGCCAAGCGCCAGAGAGACTTCTCGGCCAAGTAAATATGATCAACTTGTACTCAATTATGTTGTAAAAATGGCAAAAACAGATATTTTTATTCTATTTTAAGACATGCATAGCATTGGTGTAACACTTATATAGCATCACCAAACAGCTCCAATTATGTTAGCTTGACATTAGGCCTTATTTCACCAAAAACATTTTCCAAAAACCACTGCTCAAAGTACTGTCCAAATGATTTGCCACATTGATCAGATCTTATCTACATCATTTCTTCACCAATTCCCACAAGCCTAGGGTGCATTATGTAGCCCTGAAGGTATACTTTAAATGGTGCACCAAAGGTTTGTGCTAATACATAATGAATGTGGTGATATTCCCTCATCTTTGCAAAAGTGCGAAACATGTGGACAGTACTTTCAGCCACTGTATATACTGCACTGGGGGGAGTGGGCCATCAAAAGTGTGGCAGGTACGAGTCCGCCCTCACCCCAGGGCTCTGGGTATTCTCAATAAGTATATCTCCTAGCAAGCTACTTAGTCAGTCTGAACATATTTCTATTCTCACCAAGTCATTTGCCTACCTACGGGCCCTTTTCCCCTGCCCTGAATCCCACTTCTGCTCACTTCCTTTTTGAACCACATATTACCCTCGGATTGCACACTGGCCAAGTGTCAGCCTAAAGACTATCCCTGGAGATGCTCCAGCTCATTTGTCTTTATATCTCTCCCCATCCTCGGTGCCTAGTCTTAACCCAAGACGACCCCTAGCATTCCATTCATATCTGTCATTCTTCATTTCCATACCACATCCTACCACACCTGTATTGAATCAATATACAAGGCGGATTGCAGGCAAGGGCTCCAATACATATACAACCTTAGGTCATCACAAGTGCACCTTGTGCATTGCATTTCAGAGTTTCAGAGCTTTCCACTGTGCTTGACTGTGTACCCATGTGTTTTAGTGTGTTCTCATACCTGTTATGAGCCCCAGACTGAGCCCTTTGGGAGTGGACCACCCCACAGTTGCCTCACACACTTGGTTTGGTTGTGTGGTAACTGTTTAATGAAGTCAGCAATATTTTGCAATGTGTCCTATCACATATATTTGCCTGACTTCTGTAATATGTCCTTACTGGTCCTATCGCATCCCCTGGTCACAACCCCCACAGCCAAACACACTGTACTAATTAAGTGGTCTTGGCATAATAATAAAACGAAAATGGAAGAGGGTCAGTGATAGAGTGGATTTATGAGTGTGAATCAAGGCACCCCAGCAAGCACACCCAATGGCTTTGAAAAAAGCCCCTACTTATCTCAATTGAATCAAAACTGCCAAAGATATTATACATCCATAATAAAAAAAGCGAAATTGGATTAGAGATAAAATGCTTATATCCCTGGCAGTTTTGATTCAATTTGGCGGAGCAAAGGCTTGTTTTGAAGCCATTGATTATGCCCTCCATGGGTGCCTATTCCAACTGTCAGCAACAGCCCAGAGCCAATAGGCTGCCATAAAATGTAACATCAATTGTTTGAAGCTCATGCTCACTTTATGGGTGCTGATTTGATCATCAGCCACAGTCAGCATAGGTCATGTTAGCTAGATCAAAACTGACAGATGTATACATGTTTTATATCCAGCGCTCAGTCCGTTTTCAGCTGGGGACTTGATGAGTGGATACATCATCTCAAGCTGTGCTGTTTAGTGGCAAGCACTATGTGACCATCTCCCTCCTCTCCACCCACCCCTTCCATTTCCGCTTTTAAAGAGTGGATCAGGCAACCCAGCCTTGGTCTGGGCTGGAATACTTACCTTGGTGGTCAGCTTGGCCAGTATTGTGGCACTGTATTTTTCTTTGACTGCTCCAAATTGGACTAGATACATTAGAATGCCTGTATCTTTAGCAGTTTGGTCTAGCTGACATGGGCAAGGGCTTGTTTTGAAGCCACTGATCATGTGTTTGTTGGGGGGCTCGAATCACACAAAAGGCTTAATGTGATGCTTTACACACCCCCTCGATCATCTCTCCCATTCAAATTTTGTGCTGAGTCAATTCACAACTTTTATAATGACATGACATTGGAATTGCAGACATCTGTCAAGAAGTGCACAGCTCTAATTAATCACCAGAGGTGGCCAGGCACACTTTGAGTCTGTGATTTGGATCTTAAAAAACTAGTGTTCTTCTGGGCGCCAATTCCAACTGGCACTTTTACAGCCTGTGAGCAGAAATATACATATTTCAAATATATACTTGTACTACAGAATGCTTACATAATAAGTACTACACAGGTCACACATGGGGGCTGGGCACAGACATGGGCAAGGGTGAGGAGCAAGACATGTGATGGCCACCACATGATCATTTCCCATGTCTGACTGTCAGCAACGGACGAGCACCTTTAGTGTGCAACATGAACATTTTAATCCCATCCTTCAATATTAACGACAGTTGGAAATATTGAGTCAACACATCAGTAGTATTTTCATTAAAAGTACATGAAGTAATCAAGAAATGAGATGGTCGAGTTTGGGATGAATAAGCACCCATGTCCGACTGTCAGCAACAGATGAGGACCTTTAGCATCACATGATTATTTCCAATGTCTGACTGTTGGTGACGGCTGGGACTTTTACAGTGCCTTGGCAGAATTCTATTTGAGTTGAAATAATTCATTTTATCCGAAATATATAGCTACAGTGTGAAAGCGGCTGCCCACACAGGCTTGGGAACTCATGCAGGCTGTGTTGCAGGTGCAAGGCCGTGAGGCTGTGAGGGTGTATGGGTTTGAGTGTGGCTGGGTGCTGGTGGATGTGGCTGTAGGCTGGGAGGGCAGTTGGGCTGGCTAGCCTGTGCCGTGCTGACCATCTCCCCCTGGCCAGCCAGAACTACACTGAGTCTTTGTACACTGCCCTTTGGCCAGCTAGTGCTGTGCTGAACCCATTTGAATACTTCCCCCTGGCCAGCCAGAAGCACACTAACCTGGTATAGTATTCTACCTTTTGGCCAGCCCACACTGTGCTAAACCTGTTTCCCTATCTACTTTCTGGCCAGCAAGTACTGTGCTGCACCTATTCCTGTTTCCACCTAGCTGCTTGGTACCATGCTGGATTTGTTCTAAAATATTCTCTCTGGCTAGCCCATACCACACTGAACCTAGTTCAATTCAAAATGTATGGCCAGTCTGACCATTATAACATTCAAAGTAAAGACTAAATTATGTCTGGGAAGATAGCACTATTCTCACCCATTTTTGACCTGGCCAGCTCCGGGTGGCCTGTGCTGCTCAGCAGAATTTCTGTCCAGCTGCTGTGGGAGCAGCTCTCAAATCCCCACTGATAGCACTGTGTTAATTGAAACAACACCAGAGCCAGCATATTTCTCAAACAAAGATGTCTTGAAGCATAGTCAGCTTCATCCCCTCCCAAACCTATGAAAGACTAGGTGTGTAGTATCTCTATCAGTTTTGCTTCAATTGAGCTGGGCAAAGGCTTGTTTCGAAGCCACTAATCATGTGTCTTTGGGCGTCTAACCCGACCGTCGCTGACGGACGGAATAGGCACCCATAAAAGCGATCATGAGCTGCAAGCTATTAATGCTGTACTTCATGGGAGTGTCTTGGCCCCATCAATTGCCAAGGATTGGAACACTGTGGCACCCCAGCAAGCACATACCCAATGGCTTTCAACAAAGCCCCTACTTATCTCAATTGAATCAAAACTGGCAAAGATATTATACATCCATAGAATAAAGTGAAATTGGATTGAAAATAAAATGCTTATATCCCTGTCAGTTTTGATTCAATTTGGCAGGGCAAAGGCTTGCTTTGAAGCTACTGATTGTGTGCTTGCTGGGAGCCACAGTGTTTCAACCCTTGGCAATTGATGGGGCCAAGACACTCCCATAAAGCACAGCATTCATGGCTTGCAGCTAATGATCACTTTTGTGGGCGCCTATTCCGTCTGTCAGTGACGGTCGGGTTAGACACCCAAAATCACATGATCAGTGGCTTTGAAACAAGCCTTTGCTCAGCTCAATTGAAGCAAAACTGATAGAGATAATACACATCTAGTATTAAAATGGCGAAAATGTAGGAGGGTTAGTGATAGAGTGGGTCTTATCAGTGGACCAGGGCACCCTTGTCCATTGTATTTGTGTACCATGTACTCTATCCCTCCAATTTCACCAATTTCTGACTCTGTCTACCACCACTTCCATTTTCGCTTTTTTATTAGTGGACCTTTGCTTCCTTTATGACTATCTCCCTCCACTCCACCTACCCCTTCCATTTTTCACCTTTTAAGAGTGAACCTTTACTTTACTCTTCCATTTTTGCCTTTTTAAGAGGGGACCTTTACTTTACTTTGATCATTACACTCCATCCTACCCCTTCCATTTTTGCTTTTTTAAGAGTGGTCCAGGCAACCCGGCCTTGGGCTGGGCTGAAGCACTTACCTTGGTGGCGGCCTTGGGCTGGCTCTTGGTTCTTTATTGTCCTTTGGTCACTGCACTCCATCCTACCCCTCCACTTTCGCTTTTTTTAAGAGTGGTCCAGGCCACTGGGCTGGCACACTTGCCTTGGTGACCGCCTTGGGCGGTCTCTTGGTTCTTTATTGTCTCCCATCCCTCCCTTTTCGCTTTTTATAAGTGGGCCATTACTTTACTTTGGTCACTGCATTCCATCTGACCCCTCCTATTTTCGCTTTTTAAGAGTAGACCAGGCAAACCCAGCCTTGTGCTAGGCTGGAACACTTACCTTGGTGGCCGGCTTGGCCAGTCTCTTGGTCCTTTATTTTCATTTGATTCCCATACTCTCTCACTGTTATCCCTTCCCTCCACTCTCACTACTCTATCACTTTCCCTGCTGTAATTTGGCTTTTGTGCAATTAGACTAGATGTCCATTAGAATGCCTGTATCTTCATCAGTTTTGATCTGGTTAATATGAGCAAGGGCTTGTCTGGAAGCCACTCATCATGTGCTTCTTGGGCGCCTATTCCGTCCGTTGGCGACAGTCGGGTTAGGCACCCATAAAAGCGATCATGGGCTGCAAGCCATTAATGCTGTACTTTATGGGAGTGTTTTGGCCCATCCATTGCCAAGTGTTTGGACACTGTGGCACCCATCAAGCCCATAACCAATGGCTTCAAAATGAGTTCTGCCCAGCTCAATTGAATCCAAACTTGGCAGTCAGCTATTTACCAGTTGAACACAGAGTTTAACCAGGTGTGCACATCTTGCAATTTGAAAATCAGAAATATAATGTGACAGCCATACAGGCCTTACTGAGGTGTTATCAAATATGCAACAATTGTGAAGATTGAGTGAGAACTGACTGAGCTGTGAGAGACACATTGAAACACAAAATTTTCAGCCATCTGTCTGTGACGTGGACAAGCCCTAATTCCTACCATCAGCAACACTGGCACCTTTAAGATGCCCCAGCAGAATTTTTAGTAGAGCTTGAATAATTTAATTTAATTTAATTTAAGCGCCCATGTCTGACCGTTGGCGACGGTCAAGGACCATTAGCACTACGTGATTATTTCCCATGTCTGACTGTCACTGACAGTCGAGCACCTTTATTGTAACATGCAAACTTTTATTTAAAATAAGCACCCATGTCCAACCGTCACCGACGGTCGAGGACCATTAGCACCACATGAACATCTCCCATGCTCGACCATCAGTGACGGTCGAGCACCTTTAGCAGAATTTTTGGTAGAGTCAAAAAATTATTTTGTTCAAAATGACCACCCATATACAACTTTCCCATGCCCGACCGTCAGGGACGGACGAGCACCTTTAAAATTATTGTGCAACATGCAGACTGTTATTTTTAAAAAGTGCATGTCCAACCATTGGTGACGGTTGAGGACTGTTAGCACCATGTGATCATTTCCCATGTCTGGCCGTCAGTGACGGACAAGCACCTTTATTGTTGTGCAATGTGCAAACTCTTATTTAAAACAACTGCATATCTGACCATTGGTGACGATCGAGGACTATTAGTGCCATGTGATCATTACCCACGTCTGCCCATCAGTGACAACTCATTTCAATGTTTGTAGGTGAAATGCATGTACATTAAGATAGATACACTATATAACATATTATGTATCAAGTTCCATTGCTATCGGTCAAGTATTACATGTGTAACTAATGATACACTGTTGAAATAACCATTGTTGGTGGACACACACAGTTTGACATCAGTGAATTGCAAATTTGAACATACCATCTTGTGCGCCTCTTTGGGGTGATTCCAAATATGACATTTTCACGAAGAATGGACGAGAAACAAGTGAGCTACAAGTGAAACATTGAAAACACAGAATTTTTCAAATAAAAAAAAAAATTCCCCACCTGTCAGCAACGGACGAGCATCTGTAGCCACGTGATCATTGCCAGAATTTTTCTTTGCAAAATTTATAAGTTCAAAAAATATCATTATATTTGAAATAACTAATTCTACTACAGATAGACTATGTACATGTGCTACAGAATGGTGGGAAACTGGTGCAGGAGTGGGAGCAGGCGTGGCAGGGGACTGGTGTGGGAGTGGCAGGCTGTGAGGGCTGGTGCAGGTGCGGGTGCGGCTGGTGCGGATGTAGGTTGGTGGTGTGCGGGTATGGTGTGGGTGTGCGGGATGGGCATGGGCAGGGAGCTGACGGGTGTTGACATGGGTGGGGAGCTAGCGCGGGAGCAGGAAGCTGGAGTGGGAGTGGGCTAGCGCGGATGTGGGGTGTTGGCGTGCAGGTATGGGTGTGAGTGTGCGCGGCAGGGAACTGGTGTTGGAGTGGGTGCTGGTGCACGGATGCGGACATGTGGGTGTGTGGGTGTGGGTGTAGCTTGGGTGAGGGGAGCTGGTGGGGAGTGGGAAGCTGGTGTGGGAGTGGGTGTGGGAAGCTGGTGCAGGAGTGGGTGTGGGCCAGCGCAGATGTAAGGTGGTGAGCTGGCGCGGATGCAGGGTGGTGGGTGCGCGGGTATGGGTGTGGGCGTGTGGACTGGTGGACTAGGGTGTGATGCACCCTCGCTGCGCACACGAGGTCAGGGTTCGGCATCGGACATCGGACAGGGTAAGTACAAGTAGAATACTTGTACTGTCATCTTCTTCAGTCAACCACCATGATGCCTTCTGTACCCTTGCCCGATCGACTGTCCTAGGCCAAGCCACCTAGTTCACTGGGCATGGGCATGGAGCTGGCGGGGAGGGTGCTGGTGCGCGGATGTGGGCACGTGGGTGTGGATCTGGGCGTGGAGCTGGCGTGCATGTGTGTGCCGTGTGGGGGCGTGAATCTAGGTGCTGCACAGATGCAGGCGCGTGGGTGTGTGAGTCATGGACAGGGACCTGGGAACTGGCGGAGGAGTGGGTGTGGCCTGCTGCGGATGCAGGGCGGTGGGCACGCGGGCATCGGTGTGGGCAGGGCATGGGGATGCGGGCGCGTGGGTGTGGGCACATGGGTGTAGGCACGTGGGTATGTGTATGTGCGGAATGTTGGGGATGGGTGCGCTATGCAGCGCACCCATCCCCATCCATGTGAAACACCTCTAAAAACTGTTGTTAGTGGGGGAAGCGAATACATATAATATATATAAACTTACATATAGATGACCCTAAGGCCATCCCACTTGATTCCGGGTGATCGGGGGTGGAGGAGAGAATATGGGGGGAGCTGCTGTGGTGGTGAGATTATGAGGAGGCCACGTGCTTGGCCTTGCAATCGAAAATGATGCATGTTCCACATTAGGAAATTATGTGGCTGAGCTCTGCCGCTCAGCTTTGCACAGTCCCCCATCCTCCTCACAGCACTTAATGCACTTCTCGGCTGTCTAAAAAGCATATATATTTCACATTTCATACTCTCTATGTACTTAGATTTATATTAAATGAATCAGGGCCAATGCAACAACTGAATTTCACTCAAATGTGGCACCACAGCATAATCTGCATACCACGGCCCCCCCTGATGCTATTAAATTATTCCAAAGTGCAGGATGTCATTTGGGGACCCTAAATTGAATTTACAGCACCTTTATTCAACATTAAATGTAGAGAGTGAGTCAAAATGAATGAATTTGCAGAATTTCGGATCAGAATTCAGCAAATTTCCTTTTATGGGGCGACAACATTGTGTTTGGTGCACATGTGTTTGGCTGGAACCCACACTATGAAACGAGTCCAATAAATAAATTTATGGACTCGTAATCTACACAACTCGAACGGCTTTGAACTCGTGGAGATAAGCAGAACGGTGCTTGCTCGTCATCTACAACGATGAGCACAGCTTTATCTGACAGGCTGACAATGCTGCCACCACCACTGGCACCGGCTACGGTCACTGGTCAGCTTGAGTCCTGTGGCTACCGTTATAGTGCTTTTTAACAATATACGAAGTCAGTATTTAGCAGTATTTAACGAGAGCAAGTTTTCACGGTGTTTTCATTCAAGTTAGATGTGGTATAGCTCCCGTATACCACATCTAGTATGTTCCGTTGGGTGGGATTTACAGGTGACAATAAGGACAATAAGAACAATAGGTAACAAAGATAACAAAGTCAGAACAAAAGAAACAATAAGATGTAACTGTCAATTATGTATATGTCAAACTCTATAAATGATGAAGAAGACGATGAAGACACCAGCAGTGCACACAAATTAAATATTGGCACTGGTTCTGGTGCAGTGTTTTCACTCTGAATTATTCACAACATTCACTGATGCAAACTGGTCGTCTGTGCGCTTCAAAGACCATGGCACCAGCACATATGTAGTCACCATGGGATCTGGAGCAGGGGCTTGGTTGTTGAAGCAGCAGGTCCTTGTGTGTGATTCCACCACAGAATCAGAGTACATTGCTGCTGTTGATGCTGGTAAGGAGATCTGCTGGATGCATCAGCTCTTGGAGGAATTTGGCTATTCATTTAATTAAATCCCCATTGACTCTACTGGTAGACAATCAGTCTGCCATCGATGTAGCCAAGAATCTGGAGCACCATGGATGTATGAAGCACTTGGATCACAAATGGTACTAGCTTAGACATGAGATTGAACTTGGGACCATGACACCCAAGCACATCCCTAGAGTTGACAACATTGCTGACATCATGACCAAGGAGCTGCCTAGAGTCAAGGTTGTGACATTCAGAGAAGGGATGGGAGTAGCCATTCAATCAGTTGTGCCTTAGAGGATTTTGGATCCTGAGGATGCACTGGGTCAGGAGGGGCTGTTGGAGAACAGTGACCCATCTACAGTTATTATAGAGTTTGACAGATACATGATTGACAGTTACATCTTATTGTTTCTTTTGTTACGGCTTGCTCCGGACAGGGATTCATCAGTGAATTTGGTGGGCAGCGTGTAAATGAGTAC
The DNA here is from genome assembly GCA_001630335.1 of Athelia psychrophila. Lineage (NCBI taxonomy): Eukaryota > Fungi > Basidiomycota > Agaricomycetes > Atheliales > Atheliaceae > Athelia > Athelia psychrophila. Next base: position 113,200 of record KV417708.1, read on the forward strand.
AGGTAGTGTGGACGAGATCAGAGTAACATATAATAACTGTGATTGGAGCAACTTCTATAATAGCTGTCAATCAATGACCACTCAAAGCACTGGGTCACTGATCTCTAACAATCTGATTGTCAAGATTCAGAAGTTGCATCTGATGGAGCAAGTCCAGAGTCCCCTGGCTGACAGTGAGAAACAAGATACATTTTTGAGAAAGAACCTGTGTGCTGACCCCCTGGAAGACAAACAGATGGGCAAAAGAAAGCAAAGGGAGACAAGGGTGGTTGATAAGAGTGTGTTGATCTAGGCAATACTGGATAACTGCCTGAGAAAAGCGCTCAAAAGCAAGTTACACATACAAATATAATGTCCAGACATGAGGATAACACACACAGCACACATCCTTATTTGTGTAGCTGCGGGCACTTATTTACTATTACCAGTCCCAGCATGTGACATGAATCACCTACATTATACCATTGTTGTGATCTCAGCTAGATGCTTCACAGCCCTTTTGCCTGAAATACAGCAGGAGATTATGTACCATATTGTTTTCTGTATAGACACAAAAGGTCTCATTTTCAGGCCTATTGCACAATAGAACTGTCATACTATCTCACAGAATACCAATATTGCACTTGATTGCATCCACCAGGCTGCCAACTTCTTTCACACAGTGATTACCCAGCTTCCATCTGAATTAGCTTGGTTGTGCACTGCACTAGCACTATGCATGCACCTCGAGTTTCCTCTATGTGATCCCTCACATTGGGAGAGAGGGAATGATATTGAGGAGACAGCAGGCAAGACAGAGGACAAAGAGGCATGGGACACCTTTTGGAACACCTTTGAATTGGTGCTGCCCAAGTTCATTGGTCTGGGGATTCTCACTTTCCGCTTTCTTCGCTGAAGGAACCAAGCTGGTGTATCTTGCTTCTAGGAACAAGTTTCTACCAGCATTCTGAGGACTACACCTGCAACTGGAGCATGCTGGAGATACCCCTTCTGTGGTGAGTGCACAAGCCTGTATCTTGTGGCTTTTGCTGACATTATTCTCGGGCAGCACAAATTTGAACACAATGATTCTGACGAAAACAGAAGGTTAGAACCGGGAAGATCTCTGAGTGGCTGTTGCCAACAAGAAAAGAATATTGTGGGGGGCAGACTTTGTTTTTTCTCAAATCTGAAAGCTTTATATATAGCTTGTACATGTCTAACAGCTGGATGTGCATGTCATTACTTTTTGTAGGAAAGGGCAGTATACAGAGTTACACTGTACACAAAGTTACACTCTCTTTGTGTACTGTGGAATGGCTGAATGAAGCGTAGACAGTGTGGATTGACCACAGAGAAACAGTAAACACACTAAAAGCAACATCAGGAAGCCGATAAATTATGAGTGAGACAATAGGAACAGAGATAACAAAAGTCTGAGACATATCAAACATATCAAGCAATCAACAGTCAGATTGGACAAGACTATCAACTGTTCTCCTGAAGATACCAGTACTAATATGCACGGACAGACTGATAGTGCCTTAACGAGCGACAAGGAGAGGGATGTTAAGTCAATTTTGCCGATAGAAGGGAACAATGCAGTGAAGAATACATGGATGTTACCTATGGAAACAAGGGAATACAAGGCACTGGGTGCATGCATATTGATGACTGAACAGCGGAAGAGCCAAAAGCGGCCATCAAGTCACCATGTTGCATTTCAGTTGAGCATAGACTGACCTTTTATATAGGACAGCAGTGATACAGTGCACTTGCTGGTGTCAATGAAGATCACCCTAGATATATTGAACACCAGTGTCACACCGATCAAGAAATCACAAGATCAACTCCTGCCTGTACATGACCAGGATCAAAAATGTCACAAAAGTCACATGAACAGTACCCACCTGTGAGAAAGTTGAGGCACTACAAGGAACTGATGGCCACAGTCAGCATAGAAAGAGAGCTTCCATTGGAAAACTCAGCATCAGGGTGTTTTCCATCAGTCAGTCTAGAAATTCAGATTCTAGAAAATTAATCAGGATGAAACTGGGGTGCTTTTGCTCAGTAAGAATCAAGGGTGTTCTATATCAGAAAATCCAGGAAATTGGGGTGTTTTGAAGTCAGATGGCCCTATGAATGTGAAATTTGGGAACCTTGTGATCAGTCAGCAGGTACAATTTGGGGAAACATGTGATCAGTTGCATGACAATTGGGAAGAAACATCTGTACAGCCAGCCCCACCAACAGAAAAGTTGGGGAACATTCCCCTCAGACTGTGAGAAATATGGGGAACATAGTGCTTGAGATGCAGGAAAATTGGGGATTAGGCCCAATGGCCCCAAAAATAGAAGTCGAGATTAGTATATAAGGACTAGCTTAATTCACCTAGAGTACCAACCCACCTAGCTACTTACAGTTTATTTCCCTCTCACTCACTGTCTTTCACAAGACACTTCTTTTTAGAGCTCGTTCGGCTACTGTTCCTCAGCCATTTCTATAGAATTAAATGATGCATTTTCTTGTGTTTCCCATGGAATGACAGCTATTTGTCATCATCCAATTCATCAGCCAGTTTGCCACATTTCAATCAGAGTTTGAATCTGACTGCACATGATCGGCAGTTGTGCCATTCAGCTTCGATCACAATCCACCATGGACCTGAATTGTTACGAGGTAACGTGCGTAATCCCGAAAGGGCTTCTTTGTGGTGCTAATAAGCGAGGTTGGTGTCTTGGACATTGAGAGAGAGAGATCGACCGTTGTCGAGAGCGAACGTAAGTCTGAAGACAAAGTTAACATTGTGAAATCGTAAGTAGAAAATGTAAACTATACCTGAAGACAAAGAGGATAAGCTGAGGATCCTCTGTTGACAGGTCTATGTACTTATACTAAAGAGTCGTGAGATAATATGTCCTAATGAGTAAGGCTTAGCAATACGTGTAGTAAGGTGTCTGACGAAGCGGGGCCCGGTGAGTCAGAGATGTGTATGTAAAAGTCCGAAGTCGTTCGGTGTTCGTAAGCGTAATAACTAATGAGTCACGTGGGGACCAAGCCACATGATATGAGAGTAATCAGGTCACGTGACGATGTATCTAAAAGTCCGTTGCTAGAATGTTCTTGATGTATGTAAATGTATCTGTATAGTATCTGTATGTATGAACGCGTTGGGGCAACTCGTGACATGAATGACTGGGCTGCATACTATGAACAAGTTCCTTCAGACGGATTTCTGCTCTAGTCATTATGATAATGCATATCTATATGATTCTCATGTTACAGCTTTTGGAGCAAATCCCCCCTCATCCGACCCGGCAACCATATCATACATCTGCACTCACTGGCGCGGATTGGGTCATGGAGCTCATGACAGGCCATCTGAGAAACATTAGGACAGAGCTCGGGGTGACCCACCTCGTTTTCGCGGCACTTCTGGAAGAAATGACTGCTATTGGTTGCGGTGCATCGAGGCACGTCACACTTCAAGAACAATTGGCAATATTTCTCTACATGGCTGTGACAGGAAACACAATACGGCATACAGGGGAGCATTTTCAACGCTCAAACGAGACAATTGCAAAGTGAGACCATTGTCACGCAGCAGCTGATCATTGATGGCTGATCTAACCTACAGTTACTTCAAGACCACATTGAATTTTTTTTCTGAAGGCCTATTCTACAACAAATACATGGTATTGCCCGCCGAAGATGCTCTGATCCCGAGGAAGATACTTCGCAACCCAAAGTTCAAGCACTTTCAGGGTGCTGTTGGGGCTCTTGACGGCAGCCACATTGCCTGCTCCCCTCCAGCAGATGTTCACCCGATCTACCGCAATCACAAAGGCTTTTTATCTCAAAATTGCCTTTTTTGTATGCAATTTTCTGTTCGAATTTGTGTATACTTTGACCGGGGTTGAGAGCAGGGCTCAACTAAATGATGTTCCATTTAGGACAACACTGGTGTTGAGGGCTCTGTAGGTCTAGAAGGCGAACATGCTTGTGTGTGCCATCCTAGACATACTATTAGCCACATTGAAGTGCCGCGAGTGGGCCATCACAAGTGTGGCAGATACGAGTCCCAATTAGAAAAGGTTCTGTACTAAGGCAATATATAAATTGGAGTAAGTATGATTTAAAGCATATTTGATATTTACCATGAGTAAAACAGCAAACATTATTTTGATGTAATTATCCTTACTTACACCAACTTATATATCAGTACAGAACCATATCTAACATAAGAGAAGGGGCCATCACAAAACAATGTCTGCTGTTTGCTCATGGTAAACATCAAATATCACACATCCAATATCAAATATGCTTTAAAACATGCTTACTCCAATTTATATATTGCCTTAGTACAGAACCGTTTCTAATTGGGACTTGTATCTGCCACACTTGTGATGGCCCACTCTCCTACATAATCTGTTGCATGTCCACCATAGACAGCTTGACTCTGTAACATTCCACAGAGGGGTCAAATGTGGAAGAGTGTTTGGCAGGAAAGTATGTCTCATATCTATGCATATACAACATTCATCTGCTATTGCTGATCTTTCATTGTGGCAACATATACATATGCAGAAATCAGGTCAATGATCATACCTTCCATGAGGTGTTTTTCTTGAGACGGTGTGAGTGTTTAAACATGACTCTTGACCAATCATTGGGACATTGGGTGGCCAGAGGGCTGGATGGAGCGGCATGCTCAAAGGAAGCCTAAGCTGGAACACCAAAACACATTTGCTGCTTTGGGCTGTGCTAGCACACTTGCCTTAATGGCCAACATTCACTAGTTTCTTGGTGTTTGACCACTCTAGTTATGACTAGACTAGATGTACATACATTAAAATGCAGATATCTTGCTCAATTTGGGTTCAATATTGATTATCAAAATCTGTACCTTCTACATGAAATATACAGCACCCCATGCATGCCTAGATGCTACCCCAAAGTGCACCAAAAGCCCCTGCTACCAGCCCGCCCGGCCAAAAAAAATGGCAGGAGGACCCCTGCCACCCCCCCCCATAGACCCAGGTCTGCCCCCCCAGGCATCCTGGACCTGGACCTGGCTCCCCTACCATTAAGCCCCAGGTCCAGGTCCAGTACCACACCTGACCAGAACAGACCTGGACCTGCCTCAGGATTTAGGTCTCTTAGACTCCTTTCAGTTCAGGTCTAAGGGGTCTAAGAGACCTGGTTCAGAGGGTGCCTGAAGTGCCTGCACTGTGCTGACCCTGTTTTGGAATCTCCCCCTGGCCAGCCAGAACCACACTGAGCCTGTTTCCCTGTCTACCTCCTGGCCAGCCCGTGCCATGCTGAACCCATTTGAATACTACTCTCTGGCCAGCCCATACCACACTGAGCCTGTTTCCCCATCTACTTCCTGGCCAGCCATTGCTGTGCTGAATTTGTTTTCCCCTCTACTTTATGGCCAGCCGGTACCATGCTGCGCCTGTTTCCACCTGGCCTGCAAGTACCATGCTAAACCTGTGCCAAAGTCTTCCCTCTGGCCAGCCTACACCACACTGAACCTAGTATGATTCAAAAGGTATGGCCAGTTAGTACTATACTGTATGTATCAAGACTAACTTATATCTGGCCAGGCAGCACTGTTCTCACCCACTTTTGTTGAAGGCCAAACCAGGAGATGGCTCTTGCATGAGCTCTCCTTGCTTGGGGCCATATCCTTTGCCTTTATGGCATCTGGATTATAAGGCTATGCTCTAGTGGCTTGAAAAGCCGACCAAACAGTCTGGGGGGTCAATGCTCTGAGGTGAGCACACCTATAGATTGACAAAATTTTGGTCTTGCTAAGCTTTTCTCCGGTCTTGAACTCCCACAGATCCCGCTCTTCTGTTATATAGTGCTTGACTGTTGCGAAGACCACAATATCAAGGCCCTGGAGGAGGTGGGTGGCATTGGATAGCAGAGGACAAGGATTTTGTGAGTATGGGTGTACTGTAAGACCCTGCCGGCGATCTGCAATGCAGCGACGAAAGTAGTCTAGTAACGAAGTTATATTGTGAACATACAGTAAGAAACGGAAAACATACTGCATACCTAGTAACGAAGAGAATAAATCTAAAGAACGAGAACGAGAAGTTTTCCAGTAAGATATAAGATCATCCGATGCGGAATAGCCCCTGACCGGCCGATCGAATGCTCGGCCGCGTTTGCGCACCGGCCGGTTTTGCGAGCGGCCACTTTCGTTGCGCGCCCGGCCGCTTTTGCGAGCGGCCGGTCCGGCCGCTTTGTCGAACATCCGGCCGAAATAATGCAAATCCGAACCTCTGCATCCCATATCATAACAACAGGACCCTCGACTTTGGCCGGCTGGAAGCGCAATCCTAGTTGGGTACCGAGGGCTAGCGCCCATTCGAGTGCGCTCTGGACGGTAGTGCGCGGGGT
>KV417709.1:0-25843 GCA_001630335.1 Athelia psychrophila
ATATAGCTCCTCACAATATTTCCATGCGCGCCGGGTATTATGACCTATATACTGTTCTATAAAGACCTTACAAGAAAATCGAGAACTTCGTGATGACGTTGGTGGAGACCAAGTCACCGCACGTGACATCTACTATAACGTAAGCTGCATCTGGAACTTTTCCTGTTCGATCCCCGCGGTCTTCACTCCAACTCGTAAGCTCGAAACTCTCCACAACGCAACAGCTGCAAATCTAACAACTTTTGTGCTTAGAACCGGTCAACGGGTCCCCCTCAGCTGGTGCTCACGATCGCGGATCGGAAGAGCGTCTAGAGGATTCAGAGAGCATCGCGGTCACTGGCAGTTTGGTGAGCGGTCATCCAGTTACTTCTTTCTGAATCCTGCTCACCTGCCGATCAGGCACGGAGGATGTGGTTGAGAGTCTGCCGCGTCCTATGTTTTAGATGATCTGCCAAGGGGGTCTGGACGGATTGTTGGATATTTTCACCTCCCAGCCTGAGGCTCTGCGCATGTCACGAGACTCCATACAAGCATTATCATAACTTCTGCATTTCTTACGGTACACCAATGTCTACTTACTGATCGGCTCTCCCTGTTCCCTTGTTGTTTTAACGCTTCTTTGGCTTTGCGCAGCTACAATGTACCTCTTACAGCCCTGCAGGATAAAATTCGGTGTCGCGCTCATCCTCGATGTCATCAAAATGTGTGAATTCCAAGTGGCACAAATCCGAACGTAGCACATAGTAACACGCAACATGCAAACCAAACCAAACACACCCATCGCCCACCCCCAGAAAATGAAAGGAATCACAATCATCCTGTTCCTAGGACACTCCTTCTCGAACTCCTCATCATTCGCATGCTTCTTCGTCACCCACACCGCCATCTGGCCGCCCGCCACCACTGCAAACGCGGACGCGAGGTCTCGGTGGTGATGTGCGTGTGCAGGTTCAAAAGCTCGGTCCATTGCACGCGAGCAAGCTAAGAAATGGTAAATGGTTAGTGGCGGACAGGAAACATGGCTAGGACGCACGAGCTAGACGTAGGCGTGGGCCCAGAGGAAGTCGGGGTTCTCGCGGATGGTGCCCGCGATGTAGGACGAGCCCGCGGCGGAGGTGAGGCTGCAGGCGGCGGCGGCGATGACAAGCCCGGAGCCAAGGTGGTAATGCGCCGAGCTGGGTCGGTGATTGGGCTGGTGCCATGGGAGAAGCGATGGTCGCTGGGAGGTCACGTCTTCAGTTTTAGAGCAGGTGGGAACAAGTAATGGCGCGTACAAGGGGGTCTCGAGTTCACGCTTGACGAAGTGGATCATGACGAATGCGTAGACGACTCTACGCAACAGTAAACACAGGGGTCTTGAGGATACGATAGTACATATAGTCACTCACTTTTGCAGCTGGCTGTGCTGCACGTCCTGGACGTAGACAAGCTTTAGCAGGTGGTAGAATGCAGTGTGGATGAACAACGATCCAGCCTGTAGGTGTAAACGCGTCAATATCGGCGCAGCGGGTAATAGGAGCTGGGGAATGCTCACGTATTCGATCAAGAAAACGGTCTTCCACCTAATCTGCGGGCCAAGGTCCTCGCGGCCGTCCTAGACGCCCATGGCGCTCAGCTTCACGTCGCTCTCGAGTGCGGCTGTGGAGCCTGCCACGGCAAGATTCTGCCTGTCCAAATAAAGCTATCCAAAAGAAGAAGCGTCAGTTGTTGGGTTCCTTTTCAATTACACACTTGACGAACTTTGGGGTACTTTACAGCCAGAGCAGTCCCCACGCCGGTGTATGCCCTGCCGGGGATCTGGACGGTGTACGGTAGGCCACGGGCGGTGGGGCCATCTTGCCTGCTGGAGGGCGGCGGGGATGCTAGGGCAACGGCTGGCGCGTGCGCGGACGTGTTGGCACGTCGGGGGGCTGGATCGTGCCCGCTGGCTGCGTCGGCACGGAACGTTGACCAGAACTGCTAGCGCGGCGCCGGGAGTGCGCGTGGGCACGATGTAGGGGAGGCGGTAGTGGGTGCGCACCGGCGTGCCTCAACCCTTCAACCCTTTCTTTCCTTCCTTCTCTCTTTCATTTGACTCTACTATCTTTTTTTCTTCGGCTTCTCTAATGTGACATTGGATCTTCTGAACGGGCGCAAACACGGGGCAAACGAGGATCACCAAGTCCGGGCGGGCGGTGTCCCGCGTAGATGGTGAGGAGGATTCGGGGACCTGCGCACGCGTGTGGGGATGCTTAGCAGGGGTTGCTGGGAGGGAGTAAGATGTGGGGATAGTTGATGTGGGAAGAAAGCTGCGAGTTCGGCAGCTAAGATGGCGAGCTTGGGTGGTGAGGTCTGCAACGCCGATGGGTTCATAACGTGTTTATGAGCACAACGGCGGCGTTGGAAGCCACGAGATCACTGCATCGCGAGTCAGCCTGGATGCATCAGAGCTGTGCAGATACGACATACCGTGGCAGTTATGGCCATTCGGGATCCGTGCGCGGAGGGTGCGAGGTTGCAGAGGGTGTGACATACTTACGCGATTGGGTATGCGTTGAAGGGGATGAGGGTTTCAAGGGGCGGGAAGATTGTGCGCGCGTTTTCCCTCAAACGCTCTGGGGGAGAATCGCGTACGACCATGGGGTCGTGACACGGGAGATTCGAGGTTGCGGGCGGGGACGATGGTGTGTGCGCCGGCTGTGGGTAGGACGAGCGGTGAGGAGACGTCTACAGACGCGGTGCCCGACTCACGAACATCGGGCTGGATTGGATAGAGTGAGAAGCCCAGGGTTACCTCACGAAGAACCATGTGGGTGTAATCTCTCCAGCACAGCGCGCACGAGGATGGGTCCCGTCGTCATCGAAGGTGGAGGAGGAGAGTGGGGAAAGCTGGGGAAAAGGGCAGGCGGCAGAACTAGTCTCCCGAGGGCAAACAGATGTCGAACCGCCACCAGAAAATTGGATCGAGCCTGCGTAAACTCCGGTGGCAGCAGAACCGGCGTCACGAATCTTTCTTGACAATCATGATCAGATGGGCATTTTGTAAGTCGTGCTTGCTGTATCACGTTGACTCTTTGCTGTACCTCACATTGATTCGCTGCACCTCACGCTGATTTGCTGCAGCTCACGTTGATTTGCTGTACCTCACGTTGATTTGCTGCGCTGCAACCCTATACGAGTATACGGTTTTGGTAATGGCCGCCCGTTTGCCCACTCGGACTTGAATGTGAATATGAGAATGGAATATGCCCGCAGGTTTACGCCCGGCGCTCAGTCTGGGTATAAGTAGTGACAGTGGGACACTCCCCTCTCGCATAAGATTAAACTTATCACCCCTTCTCTTCCTCATTATACACCCAAGCTGGCCACGTCGAATGGCCCACTACGACACCTCCAACACTAGGGACAGCGAGATTAACAACGTCGGCGGAGATCAGCTTAGCACACGTGATGTCATTATACATCACCACTACAATTTCTGTTCGGATTGTCATCGGTCACGGTTAGGCCCCCGGGCCGTTGCTGGTATGTTCAGGACCGCACTCGCAACTGCTTTCTTTTCTCTAATGCCTCTTTTTTTGATCAGAAGCAACTGAGGAGTCCTCAACGGGTGCACGCGATCGGCCGTCAGAAGTGACTCGAGCCGGGGTAGAGGAATCAGAGGGCACCGATCGCGAGCACACTGGAACTGGAAGTTTGGTGGGTGGCCATCGAGTAACTTCCGTCTACATCCCGCTCACCTGTTCACTCAGGCGCTTAAACTGTGGTCGAGAGTCTGCCGCGCCCTCTGTTTTAGATGAAGCTGGCGGGCCGGGTGGGGTAGCGCTGTGCGGGTGGGTGGAACATTTCCAGAACTTTTAATTGCATTCGCCCCCAGCAGTGAGCACTCCCTCATCCCCGCATACTACCATAACTTCTCCTTTACTTACATATCGTCTCTCCTTACTTATGACCTTTCTTTATGACCTCTCCTTATGACACCTCTCCCTATGACCTCTCGCTTATCACACACATCCTCTTAGAGTACCACATCTCCTTACTTATCGCATCTCCTCGTCGGGTTTTTCCAATGCGTCTTTGGGTTTGCGCAGCTCAACTTTCAGGTGGTGCTTACAGCGGTAGAACACGATTAAGACAGAGAACGTTGATGAACGAAAGTAATATTTCTGCAACAATATTAAGATTACGACCAGAATCGAACATACATAGCAATCGCACCCCCGCTGCTCGTCCGGTCCCCACTTCCCATCAATCAGCAGATTTTGGTGGTGGTGGTGGCATCCGGGGACGGTATATGAGAAGGAAGAGTTGGGTGATGGGGCCTCAGGCGGGACCGCATCGGATTCGTGCTGGGCTCGGGCTCGGATACGTGCAACAATAGCTCGTCGTGGTCGTCACCCATAGGCTCGGCCGAGTCCGCATTTGAGAATTCTGATTGCACAATCTGTAGGGCACTAAGTAGCTCCTGGAACAGGCCGGGCTAAATTGACGGACAGATAACGATTCCCGGTGGCGGGTTAGACGAGTGATACACGTGGCGAATCTGTACTCAGTGGGCGCCATACCCCCAGACTCCTACCATTCGCTAGGTAAAAGGAGCAAACTGCATATCGAATACATATGTTTTTCTCTCTTATCTTATCTTATCTTATCTCTTCACGTGCTTTTGTAACCTTAATTTTTTGCTATTTTACCTAGCGACTGCCAAAAGTTGCAGTGGCGCGTTGCTCTTGTTTGGTTGTGGCGCGAAAACACAGCAGTCAATGGCTATAGGGCGACTCCGGCATGATCATTGTCGGGCATCAATTCACTGCTAAAGACACAAATATCACCCAGAATAACATAGAAATGTATTTCAGCACAAATATATGAACTTATCTGGGTAACACAGCTGTGCATCTGCATGTTTGTGATTGGTGCAAGGTTTTTGGCATGAAACCATGTCCAGAGTTCAGACAAAGCAAGGAAAGTTGTTAAAATACCTACCATACCCCCATGAATGTCCTAATACACCAGCTCAGAGCCATCCGCGGCACAGAGATCAGCGAAAGCAAGATTAACTATGCGGGAAGAGCCAATATTTTCGCGCCACAACCAAACAAGAGCAACGCGCCACTGCAACTTTTGGCAGTCGCTAGGTAAAATAGCAAAAAATTAAGGTTACAAAAGCACGTGAAGAGATAAGATAAGATAAGATAAGAGAGAAAAACATATGTATTCGATATGCAGTTTGCTCCTTTTACCTAGCGAATGGTAGGAGTCTGCCATACCCCTAACGGTCTGTTTACAGTAAATTGCACTTGCCGTTACAAATTTTCAAAATGGCCAAATGTTGCCTACACAGAGTTTTGTCGGGCATCCTGTGACATATTTACATATTCTCTGGCTCCAAAATCACTCTCAGGATAACAGCAGTAGCATGTTGTAAATATTAAGAAAGATTTGAGGCGAAAGGATGCAGCGATCGTACAAAAAAATGCGAACTGTTACACTGACAGGGGGTGTTACAGTGAACGATCGATTGGCCCGACGACGCGATTCGAGGGGCCGCGGCTCAAATGCTCTCGTGAGTGCTACTTGGAGCATCCACAAGCCAGTATACAAAGGGAGCTAATGCAAGTAAACTACTGGAATAAGCGAACTAATGCGGACAGTAGTGCTAAAAGGGGACGGCGGGTGGGGAAAAGAAAAGCTCGGACGTGACGCGTATCCGAGGGTCCACTGAGAGGAAAAGGGACGAAGAGATCAAAAGATCTGGCGAGTTGGTTTTGTACGAAGTGTGGCGCGCGTGGCACTTCCACAACGCATTGACCCCGAACAAAGATCCTGTCCGATCCAATTACTGTATATGGGGTGTCGTAGAGAAACTCGGTGCGTTCCGCCATCCTACATATAAAATGATCCCCCCCTCTCTTCCTTACTGTATTTCCAACATATTGAATGGCTCAGACCAACACCTCCAACACCCGGGGCGGCGAGGTAAACAACGTCGGTGGAGACCAAGTCAGCGCACGTGACATCTATAACGTAAGCTACAACTATTTCTATTTAGGCCCCGCGGCCGTCACTCCGACTCGTAAGCTCAAAACTCCCCCCAACGCAACAACTTCAAATCTAACAAGTTTTGTACTTAGAACTAGTCGAGAGGCCCTTCTCAGCTGGTACTCGCGATCGCGGATCGGAAGAGCATCTGGAGCATTCAAAGAGCATCGTTGTCACTGGCAGTTTGGTGAGTGGCCCATAATGATTCAGTTAATCCTATCTACATTCTGCTCACCTGTTCAATCAGGCGCGGAAGATGTGGTTGAGAGTCTGCCGCTTCTTATGTTTTAGATGAGCTGCCAAAGGGGTCTGGATAGGTTATTAGATACTTTCTCCTCCCAGTACTCCCCTCAGACTCTCGACATGCCACGGTACTCCATATAAGCATTACCACAACTTCCGTATTTCTTACGAGACACAAATGTCTACTTACTTATCGCATCTCCTTAGCCCTTGTTAGATTAACAAAGCATCCATTGGTTTGCGCAGCTACAATGTACCTCTTTACAGCCCTACAGGTCCACACCCTGGTAGCACATGTTGTTCATCCTCGACGTCATCAAAATGCGTGAATTCTGAGCAGCACATATTGTAACACAGCACACAATGAAATACAACATGCAATGGGCGTAGGTTCTTGGTAGTGATGTGGATATGTAGGTTCAAAAGCTCGGTCCACTGCACGCGGGCAAGCTAACAAATGGGAAATGGTTAGTGGTTGGTTTTAGGATATGCAACATGGCAGAGACGCACGAGCCTAGACATAGACGGACGCTGGCCCCGAGGAAGTCGGGGTTCTCGCGGATGGTGCCCGTGATGTAAGACAAACCCGCAGCGGAGGTGAGGCTGTAGACGGCGGCGGCGATAGCGAACCCGGAGCCAAGGTGGTAATGCGCCGAGCTGGGTGGGTGTTTGGGCTGGTGCTAGGGGAGAAGTGATGCACACTGGGAAGTCGCGTCTTCAGTTTTAGAGCGGGTGGACAGAGATAATGGCACGGACAAGAGGGTCTCGAGGTCATACTTGACGAAGTGCAGCATGACGAATGCGTAGACGAATTTGCACAAACGCAGGGGTCGTGAGGGAGGATATGATGGTACACATAGATTCACTTTTGCGGCTGGCTGTGCTGCACGTCCTGAACGTAGACAAGCTTTAGCAGGTGGTAGAATGCAGGGTGGATGGACAACGGTCCAGCCTGTCCATGCAAACGCGTCAATATCCGCGCAGCGGGTAATTAGGAGCTGGGGAATCCTCACGTATTCGATCAAGAAGGCGGTCTTCCACACAATCTGCGGGCCGAGGTCCTTGATGAGGCCCTCGACGCCCGCGGTGCTCAGCTTCACATCGCTCTCGAGTGCGGCTGTGGAGCCTGCTACGGCAAGGTTCTGCCTGTCTACACAAAGCTATCTAAAAAATTCAAGGCGTGAGTTGTTGGGTTCCTTCGCAATTACACACTTGACGAACCTTGGGGGGTACTTTGCAGCTAGAGCAGTCTTGACGTCGCCCACGGTCACGTCGGCGTATGGCTTGCCGGGGATCTGGTCGGTATAAGGTAAGCCGCGGGTGGCGGAGGGGGTCTTTTTGCCTGCTGGTGGGCGGCGGGGATGCGATGGCGATGGTTGACGTGTTGGCACGCCGGGGGGTTGTATGGGACCCGCTGGCTGCGTCGGCGCGCGTGACGTTGACCAGGACTGCTAGAGCAGCGCTGGGAGTGCGCGATGCAGGGGAGGCGGTGGTGGGTGCACACCGGCGTGCCTCAACCCCTCATCCGTCTCTTTCCTTCCCCCTCCATCCCTACTATCTCCTTTTCTTCCGCTTCTCCAATGTGACATTGGATCCTCTGAACGGGCGCAAACGCGGGGCAGACGAGGATAACCGAGTCCTTGTGGGTGGTGTCCCGCGTGAACGGCAAGGGAGATTCATGGACCTGCACACGCGTGCGGGGATGCTCGGTAGTGGTTGTTGGGAGGGAGTAGGATGTGGGATATGGCTGGATGGAGGGGGTGATGGGGGACGGAAGCTGCACGTTCGACAGCTAAGATGGCGAGCTTGGGTAGTGAGGTCTGCAACGCCGATGGGTCTAGAGCGCGTTTGTGAGCAAACCGGCGGTGTTGGAAGCCACAAGCTCGCTGCATCGCGAGAGTCAGCCTGGATGTATCAGAGCTGCGCGGATACGACATACCGTGGCGGTTATGGCCATGGGGGATCCGTGCGCGGAGGGCGTGACGTACTTGCACGATTGGGTGTGCGTTGAAGGGGACGACGGTCTCAAGGGGCGGGGAGGTCGTGCGCGCGTTTTCCCTCGAGCGTTCTGGGGGAGAACCACGTACGACCATGGGGCCCTGGCACGGGAGATTCGAGGTTGCGCGCAGGGATGATGGTGTGTGCGTCGGCTGTAGGTAGGACGAATGGTGAGCCCAACTCGCGGACATCGGGTGCTGGCTTGGGTAGAGTGAGAAGCCCAGGTTGGCCTGCGGTTCCGCGCACGAGTATGGCTCCCGTCGGCATCCGTCGTCATGGTGGATAAACGGGCTGTTGAGTGAGCAACTGGGACTGTGTACATAGTGTTACCATCGACGGTGGAGGAAGAGAGTGGGGAAAGCTGGGGAAAAGCGCCGAGAAGGCGGGAGAAGCTCAGGAGGCATTACAGCTGTTCTCATATAGAGAGGCCTCGGCGGATGACGCAATCGGGCCATTGCGCGCATCAGCACTTCGCTGAGATTCCATGCTACTTGTGTTTAATTTGGCCCGCAATCTCCAGACGCCACCTGATGGCAAGATTGGGGATCCAAAGAGATCCATGGGTCGTGTTTTTTGTGTCATGATCAGCAGGCGACTTGTAACTGCATCCCATGTATAAAGTAGAATGACCCTGTACACGTTGTCCCCTTGCCCCTCATTTACCTTGTCCCCCCCATAGATAACCCGTGGCGGTCCTTTTGCGAGAATGCGGTCCGTGATCGACATGCGACTTGTCACAGTATTCCATGAATAAAATAAAATGACAGATACTTGCTCCTCATTTACTTCCCGCCCAATGGCCCACTACGACACCTCCGACACTCGGGACTTTAAAATAAACAACGTCGGCAAAAATCAGCTTAGCACATGTGATGTCATTGTACACCACCATTACCATTTCTATTCAGACGGTTCAGACTGTCAGTCGCGGTTGGGTCGCGTCGCTGGTCTGCTCAGAACCACACTCGCAACCGCTTTTCTCTCTCTAATGATCTTGTTTTGATCAGAAGCGGCTGAGGGGTCCTCCTCAACGGGTGCAGGCGTTCGGGCGTCAGAAGAGACTCGAACCGGGGTAGAGGACACAAGTGACAAAGGCACCGATCGCGAGCGCCCTGGCAGCTTCTGGCAGTTTGGTGAGCGGCCCTCGAGTAACTTCTGTCTGCATCCTGCTCGCCAGTTCACTGAGGCGCGGCTGTCGGATTAGCTGGGGTGACCGCATCCGGCGACTCTAGGTAGAAATATTCAACAAGTCACCCGAATGATGTTAATTGGAACTTACGATTCGCGCGGGACTGGGAAGGACCTGTATGGGCCTCGTTGTCCGAGATGACGATAGCGTCGCGGTCGTCTGGCCGATTGACTCGGCAGCGTTGTCGAGGTCTGGGGACGATGTCGTCTTCGAGCTCGTCAACGTTGATGATCTCGGGCGTCCTGCGACGTCGCTCGGGGATGACAAGCTCGCGACACCATACGCACCCGCGAGAACTGCGTGCACGACCTTCAGTGGGTCGACGATACCCTCCTTGATCATGTCCACGTACTTGGCCTTTGTAGCGTCGTAGCCTCACGAGAACTTGCGGGCGACCCCTATTGAGAGAGCAGGGTGCCGATGACGACCGAAAATTCCCCGCTCGCATTGGAGAAGATCCGGGAAACACGCGGGTGTAGCGAGCTCGCGCGGGGGGTCCAAGGAGCACGAGTGATCCGGGGTGCGCGTTGCGGGCGCAGGACGGCGGCGGCGACATAACCCTCGAGAATGTGGGCGCACGCGTGGGGAGGGCGCGAGACGTGAGGGTGCGGCACTTGGTGGAATGCGCGGGGCCGGCTGGGTCGTATCGTCACGGATACGTTGGGAGCGACTCGGACGGACGATGTCCGCAACATCGACCACAGCTACTGGCCCTTCATTAGTGCAAGGGTGGGAGCGCAGGGCATCGTGTTGGCGCGATGCGAGGGCGGCGGTTGGTGCGCGCACGGACGCGTTGGAAGGCCGACGGGCTGGATCGCATCCACTAGTACTGGCTACTATCTACAAGGACTTTGGGCTGCGTCCCGGGGTATAAGTATCCTAGTATCACCAAGTCCGCCATACAGGAGCGTCGGGAAGAATAAACCGGACCCCCCACCACCGCATTTGAGAATTCTGATTGCAGAACCTGCAGGCCACGCTTCTCCGTACCGGGCGTAGTGCGGCGTCCACTGCGTCCCGCTTTCGAGAACTGGATGTGATCAAGATTATTCACAAGCCGCACCACAACCAGGAATGCGATCAAAAGCAGAGGCCAGAAATGCGATCAAACCAGAAATGCGAAAATGCGATCAAGATTCACACGACAAGCAGGAATGCGATCAAACCAGAAACGCGAAAATGTGATCAAGATTCACATCCCGCAGCACAACCAGGAATGCGATCAAACCAGAAATGCGAAAAATGTGATCAAGATTCACATCCCGCAGCACAACCAGGAATGCGATCAAACCAGAAATGCGAAAATGCGATCAAAAGCAGAGAAATGTGAAAATGCGATCAAGGTTCACACGACAAGCAGGAATGCGATCAAAAGCGTGAAAGCCCGCGAACACGTTGCGACCACGACCCGACCGACATCGGTGTCCGGGTCGTCCGCTCAGGTCCGCTCATGCTTCCTCATATAAAAGAGTGCTTGGATTCCCTCTCTTCCATACTTTAAATCCAAGCCTACTGTATCGAATGGCCCAGACCAACACCTCCAACACACGGGACAGCGAAATAATCAACATCGGTCGAGATGAGCTTAGCTTCAGCACACGAGATGGTAATATCTACCACGTAAGCCATTACCATTTCCATTCAAGCCCTGCGGCCGTCACTCCGAGTCGTAAGCCCTGAACTTATCCATGCAACAACCTCGAACCTAATTATTATTACACTTAGAATCGGTCAACGGGTCCTCCTCAGCTGGCACTCGATATCGGGGATCGGAAGAGCACCTAGAGGATTCAGAAAGCATCGTGGTCACTGGCAGTTTGGTGAGCGGTCAACCGGTTACTTCTGTCTGCATCCTGCTCACCTGCCGATCAGGCACGGAAGATGTGGTTGAGAATCTGCCGCTTCCTATGCTTTAGATGAGCTGGTCGGCCGCTGGTTGTTATATACCCCAGCACTCCCCTCAGACTCTCCGCATGTCACGACTCTCCATATCAGTATTCCTATAAGTTTAACTTGTGCATTTCTTTCGGGACACTATTGTGATGCTACCACTTACTTACCTGCTCTCCTTGTCCGTTGCATCATGTTTCATACATCTTTAGGTCTGCGAAGCTACAGTGTACCTCTTTACAGCACCACTGCAGGGCCGCAATCGGTTGCACGACCTGCTCATCTTCGATGAGATCAAAATGTGTAAATTCTAAGCAGCACAATTTTGAACATAGCACACAATGACGTGCAATATGCAATCCAAACCAAGCACCCCCCCTCTTCCACCGCCCTAGAAAATGGAAGGAATCACAATCTTCCTGTTCCTGGGACCCTCCTTCCCGAACTCCTTATTATTTGCGCGCTTCTGAGCTGCCCACACTGCCGTGTGGCCACCCGCCACCACCGCAAACGCCGACGCCGACGCCACCTACGAGTCGGTCATCCCCGCGATGGCGACGGCCCACCCGATGCGCTCGAAGAAGTAGTTCGGGAAGGATAAGGAGAACAGGCCGTCGAAATCGTACCCGTGCGGGCGCAGGTCCTTGGTACTGATGTGCGTGTGTAGGTCCGAGAGCTCGGTCCACTGCACGCGGGCAACCTAACAAATGGTAAATGGTTAGTGGCTGGTTTTAGGATATGCAAGATGGCTGGGACGCACGAGCCATTATTAAATAGGCGCTGGCCCAGAGGAAATTGGCCTGCTCGCGGATGGTGCCCGCGATGTAGGACGAGCCCACGGCGTAGGTGAGGCCGTGGATGGCGGCGGAGATGGCGATCCCGGAGCTAAGGTGGTAATGCGCCGAGCTGCGTGGGTGTTTGGGCTGGTGCCATGGGAGAAGCAATGGACACTGGGAGGTCGCGCCTTCAGTTTTAGAGCGGGTGGGAAGAGGTAATGACACGCACAAGAGCGTCTCGAGTTCACGCTCGACGGAGTGGAGCGTGACAAATGCGTAGTTGAATCTGCACAACAGTAAACGCAAGGTTCAGCGTCCGCAATGGGCTGTGCGTCGGCATGTAGAGGTAGCCGCTGCGCAGGTGGCGGGTACGGGTGGGGACTGAGGGGACCGCGCTGGGCTGTCGGATTAGTTGGGGCGACTCTAAGTAGAAATATTTAGCAAGTCACCCGAATGATGTTACTTGGAACTCACGATGGTCCGAGATGACGATAACGGTCTGGCCGATTGACTCGGCGGCGTTGTGAAGGTCTAAGGACGATATTATCTTCAAGTTCATCGATGTTGATGGTCTCGGGCGACCTGCGACGTCGATCGGGGATGTAATATCGGGGTGGTGAATGATAGCCATGGGCGAGGAGAAGGCCAAGGCCAAGCCATGCTGACCCCTTCAACGTTATGTACTGGAGTTTGTGAGAAGATCACTAATATACAATTGTCCTTGACAAGCTCGCAACACCGAACGCATCCATGAGGGCTAGGTGCACAATCTTTAGTGGGTCAACGATATCCGCTTTAATTATGCCCATGTACTCACCCCTCGCAGCGTCGTAGCCCCACGCGAACTTGTGGGCGACCCGTATTGAGTAGGATGCCGATGATGACTGAGGGCT
This sequence comes from Athelia psychrophila, assembly GCA_001630335.1. Classification (NCBI taxonomy): domain Eukaryota; kingdom Fungi; phylum Basidiomycota; class Agaricomycetes; order Atheliales; family Atheliaceae; genus Athelia; species Athelia psychrophila. The sequence continues at coordinate 13,011 of KV417709.1, forward strand.
CCCCGCCCGCATTGGAGAAGATCTGGGAAACACGCGGGTGTCACGAGCTCGCGCGGGGGGGTCCAGGGAGCATGAGAGATCCGGTGCGCGTTGCAGGTTGCGTCGTCACGGGTGCGTTAGGAGGCGGTGTCCGCAACGTCGACCACGGCTACTGGCCCTGAGGGAAACGGTAGGAGCGCTAGCGGCGGCTGGCGTGGGCACGGATGTGGTGGAACGTCGGGGGGTGGATCGCACCCGTTGGCTACTGTATACAAGTACTTGCTTTGGACTGTGCCCTGGGCCCTGATGCGGATATATATAAGTATCCTGGTACAACGGAGTTCGAATTCTGATTGCAGAATATGCACATTGCAGAGCACGCTTCCCCTGTAACGGCCGGGCTAAGTGGAGTAAGTAATCAGAGCGAGGGAAAGAGATTCAGATGGCCAATCTGGGCGCAGGCGTCTGAACTTGGTAACAAGACACGTGGCTAAATCTATGCTGACTCGGAACCTAACACTCCGAGGACATTCGTGAATTGAGGACATATCGATATTGGAAAGTCCGGCGTGAAAAGTCCGGCGGACTGTCCGGCGGACTGTTCAGGTGTCCGGCGGCAGAGTTCGGCAAAGCTCGGCAGGGTGGCTGACCGGAACAGGGGTTGGCCCGCTAAGGCAGCTGGTTGATCGCCAGCCGCTCTTGCTATTATCGTCACCATGTCTGCCGTATCGCTGTTGCAGCGCCTTGCTGGTATCGAGTCACTTTCTCACATCCCTCTGACGACGTTCTTGACTCTGATTCACCGCGCATCTGCGTTGAAGCGCGACATCTCGCTGCCGCAAACCCTAGGCACCTCGATTGACTGTGCACCGCCAGTACTCCCGCAGTCCGTCGCGCTTTTCTTGGCTGAATCGGTACAGCTCTCCGAGGAGCTAATACATGAGTTCTGGGGAGTCTTTAAAAATGAAATATGGAAGAATCCAACTGTAGACGAGAGGGAGCGTATCGAGAGCGAAGCTCTGCAATTGCATGGGCACAAGGGAATGGAGATGGGATTGGATTTCACGGGATGCTCTGCGCATGGGCTAGAGGCCAGCTTGCAGTGCGCAGCACACTTGGCGGTATTGCACTTCTTGCTGACCCTACGGCGGCACGGGTCACTGCCCATTATATGCGTGCATGAGAAGTTTGGGGCAGATGTATGCGTGGGGCCATCTCCAGCGGGAGCAATGGGCGTGCTGGACATTGTGGGCGGGTATGAATTCAATATATAGGGGGGGATGTAGTCGTGACGAAAATGAAATGTGTTGGCACTGCCTGTGAGGTCAGAATATGTAATTTTAAGGTGGTCTAGAGGGCTCACAAGAGTGTACGGTTCACCAAATTTAAGGTGGTCTAGAGGGCTCACAAGAGTGTAGGGTTCACCAAAAGACTCTTTGGTGTTGTCTTTGATGTACTTAACAGTGAGCGGAACACCACACTTGCGGCAGACGTGTTTTGATTGGCAAGGCCCTGACGCGGATATATATAAGTATCCTGGTAATGACGCGCCAGTTCGAATTCTACAACTGCAAAATATCGCCCCAAGCCCGCAACACTATTTGGGACTCCGCCTGAAAAGCGACAGACTGGAGGGGCTCGCCACAGTAATCAGAGCAAGGACGAACAAGAGATGTCCGCCGGATATCTGCGCGCAGGACGACTCAACCTCGAGAAAGTCTCGTGAACTGGAAAGTCCGGGAGAAAAAATCCGGGGAAAAGCCCGGCGGACCGTTTCCCGGACATTCCACAGGACGGCGGCAGGCTCCGGCAGAGTTCGGCAGTCCGGCGGCAGGGTTGAGGCTGGCAGGCAACTGACCAGACGGGGGCTTTGCCGCCACAACTGGTCTCTACCTCCAATGTATGGGAAAGGCGAAAATACATACAATGAGTGAAGGGGCGGGGTGTCGCAGAGAGAAGGGAGGGAACGATGAGGATGGATTCATGTTTTACGGTGGTGACGCTGCCGCTAGTTGATTCAAACTCCGATTCAAAAATGATATGCAGAGGCCAGCCACCGTCTGATCAGGGAAACGCTCCGCCGGACATTTTCCCGGACTTCTTTTCCCGGACTTTCCAACTCAGACACTTTCTCAACACTCCAGTCCAACTGCAGTCAACAGGTCCCCCTCAATGGGCACTCGCGATCGGGCATCAGAAGCCTGGGCGAGTCTGGCCGGGACATATTCGGAGGATTCATAGAGCACCGATCGCGAGGGCGCTGGCAGTTTGGTCGGTTAATTCAGCCTACATCCTGCTCGCCTGCTCACCTGTTCACTCAGTCGCGTAAGCTGTGGTTAAAAATCTACTACCTGCTCTATTTCAGATCAAGCTGGCAGTGCAGGGCAGCCGGTTCTCTATTTACACTATGCACCCCAGAAAGGGTGACAGTCACCTGTTTTTTCACGTCTTCCATCTGGACCGCGGGCATCACATGTGGCCTCCTTGCTGGCTCACCTAGATTCCAATCGCTTCTTCTCAATCCCACCAAGGCTTCGACGGCTCGGGAATTGAACTACCTGGCCGCACAAGTATCCCGGTGCGGGATATGCGCATGTGGTATGTGGTAAGGTGAGAGATAATATGCCTGCATCGCTAGGTTCTTGTCCAGGCTCAATTCTTGCCATTCGCGAGGACCTTCCTGCAGCTACGGCTGGCATCTGCATATTCATGAGGTGAGGCATTTATCTATTATCGTAGCATTCCGTTCATCCTGAACCCGAGCTTCGGTGTTTCCGTGGGAAGGCGACGCGACGTCACGCACACGCACGCACAAAAATATTTTAAAACCAGTCCCATTAGTTTCCGAAAGCGCTGTAAATCGCTTCAACTTTGTGTCTTCGTGGCGCATGGCGATTTGGCATCTTCCCCTGTCCCAAGTCTTGACGTTCTTGACCCCGGGACCTCTTCAGATCGCCGTCATCTGCCCTTCCCCTCCTTTCCGATCTTCTTCCCATCCTTCATCTCAGCAATGTCCAGCCAAGTCCAACAAGTATGTGCATCGACGATCTCATATATCGCAGGGCTCGCGGCGGCGTCAGATCCGACGAGATTCAGCGATTGACGATGCCCTAGGATGCCCTTCGCCGAGGTCGCTGCTCACGATGGTCAGTTCCTCCCATCAATCTCCCCTGTAGCTTATTCTCACGCAGCCCAATACATCTCCTCCAATGCCTACCTCACCGCAGCCGCCTCTGACCTGTCGGCCGAGGCACGACATGCGAGCTGGGTAGCGAGTGCTGTTGACAATGTTGCGGGGTGGAGCGGGCTGTTCGATTTTGCCCTCGGCTTGGACTCGGTGTACTCGCTCGCCGCGCAGTTCATCACCTTCTGCCCCAGCTCGAACCCGACGCTCCCGGTGAAGGCCTTCCTCAAGCTCGCATTCCCAACCACTGCCACATCCGTCGCGCTCACATTCGACGTCCCCTCTCTGACCATGGGATAAAAACCGAGGATCTTTTCGCTGTCTTTTCGCTGTGTTCTACACTCGGACCGTCGGCACTGAGTACGCGAAGGTTTCGAGCTCGAAGTAGGTGACAATCCCGGCCGACTTGAAGGGCACTGTGTACGCCGTAATCACCACCAACGGCACCGCGTCTGCGGACTCGAATACCGTTGCGGGTGTGGCCATTTTGAAGTTTGAGTTCGACGCGAATGGAAAGCTCACCACTTGAGGACCTGAATGCACACGAATTTACTATACCAGAGATTTACTTGCGACTGCAGTTCTAAACACCTAGCTATGCATAAACCTGCTTGTCGTTGCACTTCATACTATATAAGTAATACATACACCTGCTGCCGCTTCTCAAATACTGGCATCGTCCTTGGGTGTTTCTTACGATCACTCTTGTATTCAGTTATGCGCTGTCGTTCGTGCAACTTTGCAGAGCGATGGAAAGGTCGTAAAGTGAGGGTAATGCCAGTGAATGCACTGGTCTGAGGAGCGAATGAGCTCGTTTATTGCGAAGTGTTCACCGATGGCTACTATGTAATTAACTACTCTGATTCAGAGTCAGAATCTGGGATGTCTGTCAACGCGAAACCGGTTGCATCTAAATAGTCAGGGAATTGGGGGATAAGGTCATAAGTAGTTGTTTTTTCAACAAGCTGTGGAATATATTCAGGTTATGTTGAAGCGTCACACTTGGTGTGCTCACTCACTGTATCGATGTTAAGCCCCTTCGCTCCGGTGACTAGCACAAAACGGCGATAATCTCGACAGAATCCGGGATGCTGCAACTGCATCTGCAGTAATTCTTGCGCTGTAATTACATCAATAGAATGAATTTCAGTCTTAGATGCAGGCTTTTCGTCGGGACAATTCTCGAGAACAGCTTGCATTTTCGAGAGTTTCTCGCTGAAGTACCAGATAAATCTGGCGGCTCTTGCTTCGGGGGTGGAGGACGGTGCCTTGAGCAAGCTCATAGCACCATCGTTCACGAGCTGAAGAAGCTCTTCGATCCTAACGAGCCCCGTCAATGTGTGGCATACAGAGAAGGTGATTAAATCACGTACTGCCAATCATCCATATACTTGAAAATAGTTTGCGCAGCGGCACCCAACACCGCTGGACGCACAAAGAAATCCCAAAGTGGGTGAACTTGCACCCGCCGCATGAGCTCGACCACCCTTACAGGGTTTTCGACGATCGACTCCGCTGTGAATGTGATCACACCGGAAAACTGCCCCTCATGGATCGTATCTGGGAGGGGCGGAAGGACATCTTCCTGTGAAGCGACTGGATCCTCTGATGGGAAGTACTCCACCGCCAGCAGTGCAAAGGGATCGCTAAATACGGCTTGAGTTAAGTGAACAAATGAACCAATTAAGTTGTCCTCACTCTAAAGTTAGGTCCCTAGCAGATATATCAAGGTCATCCAGTGAGGGTGTCACACTCCGAATCAGCGGTTCAGGAGACGTAAAAGGGCTAGCGTGGATTAGCACAAAGAGATATAGGCCGAAGGAACAAGCACATACTTTATTTCCGTTCCATCAGTGTGAGGAGGTTGAATTCTGCCACCCCAGAATTCATCGGTATTGCGAGTGGATGTGCCTAGGACTCTCGAGTATTCACTTGGCCTAGCATCGGGGACAAGTTGCGGCATCGTTGTGGGGGCAGCAGCATCCGGAACAAAAACCGAGACATTCGGAGCCACCGTTCTGGCAATCCGAGCTTTCGAATCAAGACCACTGATTGGTGCTGTTGTTTCAATGGGGGCCGGCTGTACCCTTGGAGCTGCCTTCTTTCGTTGCACGTGAATATCTTTAGTCAATGGCAATTCACATACGGCACCTGGCCGCGATGGAGCTATGGCAGCCGTGGGTAGATTCTGCGCTGACACGCCAGATTCCACATACGAGAGTTCAATCTGCACATCAAGTCAGTTCTGTACAAGCCAGAAGAAGAAAAAAGCTGACCTCATCGTGGGTGGAGCTAACCTCATCATGGTCGCAGCTGACCTCGCTGTGGTCAGAGCTTTTCGAGTGCTTCGAGGACGATTTGGAAGAGCGCCGTTGACTCGCTTCCGTAGCGGCCTTTTCCTTCTGGCTGTCTTCAGAGATGGTCAGTTGTGGGAGAATACGAAAGACGTGAACGCCTCACCTATCCAAGCATCTGTGGCCCAGAAAACCCCCTGGGGCGTGGGCATGCTGTTCTGGGCCATCAGATGGCTCAAGAATGATTGTTTTCTGCTGGTGCAAAGCAAATTCCCATCGGGCTCCCACCTGTGAGTGTAATAAGTTTCTGGCTACGAGGGAGAGGGTGTAGGGGACGTACGAATTCTCCTCGTCACCATATCCTAACCACTGGTAACGGTCAATGTAAATTTGCACCTCATGCCAGCAATCCAGAAATGTACCTTAATAAGGTAATGCTAATACATATTATTAGTATGAAACAATGTTTCAATGCACGAGGAACATACATTGACCCCTTTCCCGTCAGCCATTGTAGCTAATATGACTTCTGTTGCCAAAATTTAGTCCGACTGAATGATAATGAAGACCACGGTGGACTTGCCGACTTCATATTTCGCTGGCTTTTTTTTGGGTCTCCGAGCTGGCCGAGAAGACATTTCGACCGCGTGCCTGAAGCAAGTGAAGCAAGTGAAGCAACGTGGTGTGAGGGAGGAGAAAAGCGAAGAGGCCGTGACGAGGTTCAACTCGATCGGCGTGTTGGTAAGCGCCCATTAAGCGAGTCGCTCCGGGCTTAACCCGTGACGATGTCTACAATAGGGGTCAAGTGGTACCCTAATTTATTCATTTCAGGGGATCAAATAACCTATCGATAAGAATAAGACATGAGAAAAAATACAGTGCTTAAGCTTGATAGGAAGAGTTGAGGAAGAGTCTATAGCTGTAATTGGAGGTGCAAGCGACAGCTTCGGTTTCGGAATCCTGGTCACTGGCCACAGCTTGGCAACTCACTGTTCAATCAGGCGCGGAAGATGTGGTCCAGAGTCTACCGCTTGCTCTGTCTCATATGAGCTGGCCAGGGAGTCTTGCGGGTGGTTGGATCCCTTCGCCTCCCATCACCCCCCTCAGACTCTGTGCCATAGCACTGTATATACGTATTAATGCAACTTCTGCATTTCTTATAAACCTGTGGTATTATCGCGTGTCCTTGTCCATTGCCTTATACCTTCGGGTTTGCGTAGGTGCAAGGCACATCTTTACAGCACTACAGGGCCGCAGGATAAGATTCTGCGTCGGTTGCACGCCTTGCTCATCCTCGATGCACATCAAAATGCGTAAATTCTAAGCAGCACAAATTTGAACAAGGACGCAATCCAAAGCAACCAAGCACATGCTCATCCACCGCCCTAGAGAATGAAAGGAATCACAATCTTCCTGTTCCTGGGACACTCCTTCCCGAACTCCTTGTAACTCACATGCTTCTTCTGGCCACGCGACCACCGCAAACGTCGACGCGGCCCACGAGCCGATCATCCCCGCGATAACGGCCCACTCGATGAGCTCGAAGAAGCAGTTCGAGGTCGAGGTGGAGAATAGGCGGTCGACGTCGTACCCGTGCGGGTGCAGGTTCTTGGTGGTGACGTGCGGGTGCAGGTTCGAGAGCTCGGCCCACTGCACGCGGGCAAGCTAACAAATGGTAAATGATTAGTGGTTGGCTTTAGGATATGCAAGATGGCTGGGACGCACGAGTTAGACATAGGCGCTGGCCCAGAGGAGGTTCGGGTTCTCGCGGATGGTGCCTGCGATGTAGGACGAGCCCGCAGCGGAGGTATGGCTGCAGGCGGCGCCGGCGATGGCGAGCCCAAAGCCGGGGTGGTAATGCGCCGAGCTGCGTGGGTGTTTGGGCTGGTGTCGTGGGAGAAGCGATGGACACTGGGAGGTCGCGTTTTCAGTTTGAGAACGAGTGGGAAGAGGGAATGACGCGCACAAGAGGGTCTCGAGTTCACGTTCGACGAAGGAGCATGGCGGATGCGTAGCCGAATCTACACAACAGTAAGCAGATGGATCTTTGAGGATACGATGGTACATATAGAGACTCACTTCGCAGCTGGCCGTGCTGCACGCCCTGGGCGTAGACGAGCCTTGGCCGATGATAGAATGTAGGGTGGATGAACAACGGTCCACCCTGTCCATATAAACGCGTCAGGAACAGGGCAGCGGGTAAGTAGGAGCTGGGGAATACTCACACATTCGATCAAGAACACGGTCTTCCACCCAATTTGCGGGCCGAGGTCCTTGACGAGGCCCTCGACGTCCACGCCACTCAGCTTCACGCCACTCTCGAGTGCGGTTACGGCCACGTCGGCATATACCTTGCCGTGGATCTGGACGGTGTACGGCAAGCCGCGGGCGGTGGAGGGGGCAGTTTGTTGGCAGTGGTTGTTGCGAGGGAGTAGGATGTGGGGATGGCTGATGGGGAGAAAAACTGTGAGTCTAACAGCCAAGATGGCGACCTTGGGTGGTGAGGTCTGCAATGCTGATGGGCCTAGAGCGTGTTGTGAGCACAACGGCGGGGGTTGGAAGCCACGAGCAAACTGGGGCCGTATTTATAAAACATCGACGGCGGGGAGGGAGGAGCAGGAGAATAATCAAGAGTGACGAGATGTTTAGCAGGCAGAAGAACCTCTGCAAGCATTACAAAAGGTGAGTAAATTCGCCAGATACCAGGATACGATGCACGTGATATGAGCCAGGAGATGAGGCGCAGCCACCGATCACAGTAAGGTAGGCCTCATTATCTGCCATCCAACGTCACGTGCTTTTCCGTGACTTTTCGTGACTTTCACAAGAATAATCTAACTACATCTTGAGAAGCAGAGCAATCGCAAATCGCCTGCAGCAATATTTGCATTCATAGCTTTTCGAATTAATGCTGCAGCCGATTTACAAAAAATGAAAATTTGAAGTTGTTTATTGATTTACACTGACATTTGGATGGTTTATGCTAAGGCAACGTGCCTGTGAGCAACCTGCGAGTGCCCGGAACCCAGCCCCAGCAGCCTCCAGCAGCCCGTCAGCGTTTCTCAGCACCCGATCATCACTGCGATTCTAATCATGCCCAAAAGAAACCGTACTAATGTGCAGCGCTTGGAGAATCTACCTACAACACGGAAGATTTCTGGCAAAGAAAATGTGAGTCAATTAAAGGAACAGAGGGGAATTGTACAATGTCATAGCATCCAAGGTGCCTCTGTACAACATAAATAGTTCACCAGGGCTCGCGAAGCCATCGCAAACAGTCACAATAAGTTCCGAGGAGCCCGAGCAACAACCCGGACCGCCAGGAGAGTGGTTCTTTGTTCTAACCATGCTCGTTCTTCTGCTTGCGGCGGCGGCATCCTGATAAGGTATGTGCTCACGCCACCTGGCCGGCCCTCCGAGGATAAGTCCAACGGTCACATCAGGTCACACTCGCGTGGCGTTGGATGGCAGATAATGAGGCCTACCTTAACTATAACCTGGAGAGACTGGCTGAGAGTGACTCCGCAACAGCCACGGTGATCCTAGGTTCCCTGATTCGGAGACGATGCACGATATGAGCCAGGGGGCGAGCCAAATCGCGCGGGTTCTGGGGTTCCGCGCTCAGGCAAAGCCAGGTTGTCCCCGCCCGGAAGTAGTGAAGTTGCTCTTCTCTCTGTCGATTACATAGATCATATGGACTTTAAATCGTGACGGTGTTTCATGATGCCGACAGGATGCTGAAGAAGCGCAATCGACGGGCGCTAAACGGGGTCATGGCCGCTGCATCCCATGTATAAAAGATATGTAATGCTACTGTTGTCCCACATTTTAGCTGTCCGCCCAATGTCTCAGACGAACACCTCGAACACCCACGACAGCGAAATCAATAACATCGGTCGAGATCAAGTCAGCCTCACCACGCGTGATGTCATTATCAATTACCACTACCATTTCTGTTCGGCCTGTCATCCTCAGCAGTTAGGCCCCGTCGCCGGTATGCTTAGAACCATACTTGCAACTGCTTTCTTTGCTCTAATAATTTTGTTTTTATCAGAAGCGACTGAGAGGTCCTCCTTAACGGGTGCAGGCGATCGGGTGTCAGAAGAGACTCGAGAGGAAGAAGGCACCGATCACGAGCACGCTGACACTGGAGGTCTGGTGAGTGGCCATCGAGTTACTTCCGTCCGCGTCCGCGGCTCACCTGTTCACTCAGGCGCTTGAGCTGTGGTTGAGAATCTGCCGCGCCCTCTGTTTTAGATGAAGCTGGGCAGGGTGGTGCTGTGTAGGTGGTGGAACATTGCCAGAGCTTGAATTGCCTGCGCCTCAACAGTGAGCACTTTCTCATCCCCGAACCTTATTTATGACCTCTCTTTACTTATCACATCCCCTCGCTTAGAGTATCACCTCTTCTTGCTTAGATCATCACCTTACTTATCACCTCTCCTTGTCGGTTTTTGTCCAATGCATTTCTGGATTTGCGCAGCTCAAGTTTCTGGTGGTGCTGATAGCAGTAGAACAAGATGAAGACAGAGAACGTTGATGAACGAAAGTAATATTTCTGCAACAATATCAAATAAGATTAATATTTCGACCACAATCAAACATACACAGTAATCGGGCCGCAGGCAGGAGCGCATCGGATTCGTGCTGGGCATCCAGCATACACCCAGGCCTCAGCGCCCAGACCTCTCGGCGCGCGTGGTCCTCGCGCGTGGCCGAGTCGGATGGCAGCAGCGGGCCCAGCCAGCGTGCGCATACGCGTATCGCGCGCGAGCCGTCCCCAGGATTCGGGCCGGAGGACGCTGACCCCGACGAGGGCGCGGTAAAGTCCTCAGCGTCCGCGGTGGGCGGTGCATCGGCGTAGAGAGGCAGCCGCTGTGCAGGTGGCGGGTACGGGTGGGGACTGAGGGGACCGCGCTGGGCTGTCGGAGTAGCTGGGGCGAGCGCATCCGGGCGACTCTCTAAGTAGATATATGCAGCAAGTCATCCGAAGGATGGTACTTAGATCTCACGATTCGCGCGGGGCTAGTAAGGACATACGTGGGCCTCGTTGTCATCGTTGTCGCCTGAGGTGATGATAAGTAACATTGCGGTCATCTGGCCGATTGACTCGGCGGCGTTGTCGAGGTTTGGGGACGATTTCGTCGAGCTCGTCGATGTTGATGATCTCGGGCGACCTGCGACGTCGCTCGGAGATGGAAAATTGGGTCTGGTGAATGGCAGCCATGGGACAAGGACAAGGACAAGCCATGCTGACCTTTCGGCGTTCTGTACTGCAATTTATGAGAAGATCGCTGATGTGAAATTGCTCTCTGGTTCGATAAGCTCACGACACCGGATGCACCCACGAGAGCGACCTTCAGTGGGTCGACGATACCCTCCTTGATTATGTCCACGTACTCGCCCTTCGCAGTCGTAGCCCACGCGAACTTGTGGGCCACCCGTATTGAGCAGGGTGCCGATGATGACTGAGGGCTCCCCGCCCGCATTGAAGAAGACCTGGGAAACACGCGGGTGCCACGAGCTCGCGCGGGGGGTCCAGGGTGCGCGAGAGATCCGGGGTGCGCGTTGCAGGTTGCGTCGTCACGGGTGCGTTAGGAGACGGTGTCCGCAACGTCGACCACGGCTACTGGCCCTGAGGGGAATGGTAGGAGCGCCAGCGGTTGCTGGCGCGGGCACGGACGTGTTGGAACGTCGGGAGGTGGATCGCACCCATTGGCTACTGTATACAAGTCTTGAAGAGTCTTGAAGTACTTGCTTTGGATTGTGTCCTAGGCCCTGACGCGGATATATATAAGTATCCTGGTACTACGGAGTTCGAATTCTTATTGCAGAATATGCAGGGCACGCTTCCCCTGTAACGGGCCGGGCTGAGTTGGTGGAGTAATCAGAGCAAGGGAACAAGAGATGGCCAATCTGGGCGCAGGCGACTGAACTTGGTAACAAGACACGTGGCTAAATCTATACCGACTCGGAACCTAACATCCACAGTCAACACCCCCCTCAATGGGCACTCGCGATCGGGCATCAGAAGCCTGAGCGAGTCTGGCCGGGACAGACTCGGAGGATTCAGAGGGCACCGATCGCGAGGGCGCTGGCAGTGTGGTCGGTTAATTCAGTCTTCACCTGTTCACTCAGTCGCGTAAGCTGTGGTTAAAAATCTACTACCTCCTCTATTTCAGATCGAGCTGGTAGGGCAGGGCAGACAGTCTTCCATTTACACTATGCACAGTCACCCGTTTTTTCACGTCTTCCATCTGGACCGCGGGCATCACATGTGGCCTCCTTGCTGGCTCACCTAGATTCCAATCGCTTCTTCTCAATCCCACCAAGGCTTCGACGGCTCGGGAATTGAACTACCTGGCCGCACAAGTATCCCGGTGCGGGATATGCACATGTGGTATGCGGTAAGGTGAGAGATGTTGACATGCTAGGTTTTTGTCCAGGCTCAATTCTTGCCATTCGCGAGGACCTTCCCGCAGCTACGGCTGGCATATCCATGAGGTGAGTAATTTATCTATTATCGTAGCATTCCGTTCTTCCTGAACCCGAGTTTCGGCGTTTCCGGTGTGGGAAGGCAACGCGACGTCACGCGCGCGCGCACACCAAAGTATTTGTAAACCAGTCTCATTAGTTTCCGAAAGCGCTGTAAAGCGCTTTAACTTTGTGTCTTCGTGACGCATGGCGATTTGGCATCTTCCCCTGTCCCAGGTCTTGACGTTCTTAAACCCGGGACCTCCTCGGATCGCCGTCATCTGCCCTTCCCCTCCTTTCCGATCTTCTTTCCACCCTTCATCTCAACAATGTCCAGCCAAGTCCAACAAGTATATACTTCGTCGATCTCATATATAGCGACTGACTCTATCACTCGGATCCCTCAGACTGTCCCTTCTAACAATACCCCCCTGAAGGACCTCCCTTCGATGAGCGCGACGCTCTTCGAGGCCAAAGCTCGAAAGGGTTCGTCTTGAATGCCTCCCAAAACAATCAAAACCACCTGGACCATGATCTGACTACCAAGCAGGATTAACCTTCGACGAGATCGCCAAAGCGCTTGGAAGGGATGAAGTCTGGGTAGCTGCCGCGTTCTATGGCCAAGTGCGTCAAATGCTATCACTTATCTTCCGATATCTTAATGCGACGAACGCAGGCGAAATTCGAGCCGGAAGACATCGAGAAGCTCTCAGGCGTCCTCGAGATCTCGCAAGGGCACCTGCAGAGTGAACTTGGCGCGCACTGGTGGCCGTATCGCGGAATCGGGTCTACACCTCCTACTGACCCTGTTATCTATCGTCTCTACGAGGTATGTACCATGGCCCATTTCTTGCACTGTATACCATAAAAACCGGATACTTACATTGATATATAGGGGTGCG
>KV417709.1:41657-66600 GCA_001630335.1 Athelia psychrophila
CCCCTCCGCAAGACCCCCTACGACGATCGTCTCGTACCAAACCTAGTTAGTCCCCATTCACTTAACGATAAGGGTTACTGCGCAAGATTCAGTCGCGTGGCGCTAAATCTACATGGTCCCCTCGTTAGGGGTCCTTTATCTTTCCCATGCGTAAGGCGAACAGGAAACCCGGTAAGCGTCACGGCTTTTGACTCCTGCCCGACTAGTCCAACCCTGCATGAAGTGCCTTCACCCTAGGTTTCTCGTCGGCTTTATACAGGGCGCGTCGCACGTCTAGCTGGAGCTTCGACCCCACTGGTTGGCCCACGCGTAACAAGGAGAACGGTAGCGTTGTATCTGCAGTAAGTAGGAGGATTGCGCTATACACTACAGTCTAAGCTTCGCCCGGCTACCCGCCCGAGAAGGCAGGGCTGTGGATGTAGTGTCCCCTCTTGCCGCGTCCTTTGTTGACCCGTTTTCCCAAGATGTGGCTCCCACGCCTCTAGCGTCTCAGCTAATAGCTGCACCAGAGCTCCGTTCGCCTCCGCACGCTAAGCAACGTTCCGAAAGTCGATGAGGTAAGAGACCCGCCTCCTTGTCCGCGGCCGAACCCTTGTGACTACGAAAGGTTCGAAGCCCTCCATGCACCTTTACCAGCATAAGCTAGGAAAGACATAGACTGAATGACCCGCTACGTCCTTATGGGCCTGTCCTACGAGAGTTGAAAGAGGCAGTACGGTAGCGGTTTCCATGCAGGGTGCGAAAAGCGTACGGTACATTGAGTGACCAGCGCACTGTCCAGAGTCTTTGTCAGCAACTCCATCCTGTGCGCGTCAGATTCTTTAAACTTAGGAGCGACTGCCGCACGTCGGAATGTTACGGGAAGATAGTGATGTGGTTGAGTAACGCTGGTCGCTGTACTGATAGACAGACCTGTTGCTCCGTGACACTCAGAAGTACCTCGAAGGGATAGTCATCGAGGGCCGAATGAGAGATGGTCCATACTGTAGCGGCAGGCTTGAGAGTTCTGGGTTTCGGGGCGCAAGAGACTGAACTTGTTGCACTCACCGGAAGATTACAAGGGTATTTGTCGTGTAAAACTGTAAGCCCTTTAGATCTATTATCGGTTTCACTACACACCTCAGAGATGCTCAGAATCCAAGGTACTTGATTCCCGGCCTGAAGAACTTTACTCGGTCACTTGATCGAAAGCTGACGATTCAATAGCGCGACTGACCTGGCCAGCCTGCAGATCGAAATCCTCCTCGTCAGCACCCACAATCCGAGACAGATGGACAGCGCTCCGCGCACCTGTATGTTGATAATTTCGCGCGACATAGCCTATCCAGAAGAAAGCAGCAACGGTTTCCAAAAAGATTGACGCAAAAGCACAGAGGGGATTGGTCACTGGTGGTGGTTTGAGTTTGAAAATCCAACGGAGAGGCGAAATTAGCTCGGACTATAGTTAGGGGCCACACTGCATTTGGCCTTCGGAAGTTCAACGTCATTCCTCAGCATTCCCCCGACCCGCTCCCGCTCGGCACTGACTGGCTCTGACATGGCACAGGTCACAAACGAGTCAGAATATGTAGATGCTCTTTAATATTAATGGCTGGCTTATAAATCCAATCATAAGCATACTGGCATTCGGAACCGGTTTAACGCCTCATCACCCATGTCAAAGTTCAAACCCATGTGCAACCCATGTGCATGACCCTGCGCCTCAGTGCGTGAGATCTCGAGTTGTACAATACTCAGCTTTGCAAGCTCATTTGGGCTTTTCCTTTCTCCATCGTTCAATATTATAGGTAGTGAGGCCGTCAGGGTTAGTAGGTGGTTAGTCACGCCTGTCCCGATCGTTCCTAACCACGACTAACCTGCGTGCTCGTCGTCGGCGACGACGAGCTCGACTTTGTACTTATAATAGCTCAATAAAATAGCAAAAATGTACCTAAAACTATAAAATCCAGCAATGCTATTCTCAAGGGTTTAACATACCGTGGAAAGGTCGAGAGTGTATCATTAGGGTGGAGGGACGAGAGGACAGGGTGCCGGTTGGGTGCCGGAGGGATATGCATGCACAATATGCGGCAGGTGCGTATTCAAAGCCAGAGAGCCTAAACCAATGCACATTATCCGACGAGAAGAGGTCGCACTGATGCCGCGTACATTACACTGTGTAAATTACAGTACATACGTTACGCAGTTGTATGCAAGCAACATCACAGGTCCATTGCGTTGCCTAATGTACTGGTCGGTCACAGATCACAGGCCCCAGTTGCCACCAACTTTTCGGTCACATCGGGTCAAAATCGCAAAAACCAAGAAAGTTTTTGACTCCACACGTCCCGAGTTGAAGATATGATGCCTTTTTTCCAATTTGCAAGGTGTTTTATACGTGAATCAGTGCCAGAAGTGCTGCTTTTGAGCTCCTTGCCAGCCATTCTAAACCTCAATGTTGCCAATTCTAAAGTGTCACAGGTTGCATCGACATGGTTGCTAACTCTGAGGCAAACTCCGAGGCCACACCCTGGCGGCCGTTGCTTGCATACAACTGCATACAGTAGTATGCGAGCGACATCGGAGAGTCGAGACGCGATATGCGAACGTAACATTCGTGTGGCGCCCATGTTCCGCTGGACCCAGAGCACAAAGCCAGGGTCCTGCCTCTTTGGGGCGTATTTTGGGCGTATTTTCTGGATATTAGGACGTCGAATCTCCGATGTGCATTGTGTCCGGTCAGCCCGTCTATTCGATAAGGTAATCCAGCACGTTTCTTAGCACGTTTCTCCGCTGCGCTTGTGCTGGATTGCCTTATCGAATAGACGGGCTGACCGGACACCATAAACATGACACACATCGGAAATTTTCTCCGATGTGCTTGTGCTGGATTGCCTTATCGAATAGACGGGCTGACCGGACACAATGCACATCGGAGATTCGACGTCCAGAAAATACGCCCAAAATACGCCCCAAAGAGGCAGGACCCTGGCTTTGTGCTCTGGGTCCAGCGGAACATGGGCGCCAATAGGATTCTGTTAAATATGCGATTTGAGTCTCTCCTCCTAGGTGCATCCAAAGCTGACCTCAAATGACCCACTACGACACATCCAATACCCGAGACAGCCAGATAAACAACGTCGCCCGAGACCAAATCAGCACACGTGATGTATATCACATATATCACTACCACTTGGCCTTTTATAATTCAGGCCCCGCGGTCGCCACTCGTACGCTCAAAAGTCATCCACACAGCAACTCCATCTCTAATAATTCTTCTTTTTGTTACCTAGCAGCGACAGATGGCTCCTTCTCAGCGGACACTGGCGATCAAGGATTGGAGGAGAACCGAGACAGGGCAGGGGATTCAGAAGACACCGAGGTCACTGGCAGCTTGGTGAGTGCCACATCCCACTACTTCTGCCTATGGACATCCTGCTCACCCGTTCAATCAGATGCGTAAACTGTGGCGGAAAGTCTGCCGCGTCCTCTGCCTCGGATGAGCGAGCCCTATCTTCGCGTCCCAACACTCCCCTCACACCCCCTGCATGACAGTGCCACACCACCTCTTCGTTACGGGATACCGCCGTGACATCACCACTTGTTTACTTATCCCATCTCCTTATACATTACCTGTTGTTATTTTATATCGTTGGGTTTGCACAGCTGCAATGTACTTCGCTCACTTGATGCGATAAAGACTCCAGTACTCAGGAGGTCCGCATGCAATGGGTTTTGAGTCAGGCGCATGGGCCGTTAATCTGTATGCTCAACGACATCCAAATGCGTGAATTCTTTCAGACGCCCTCGAGTCAAAGGCCTATTTATGTCATGACAGTGACGCGGGATTGAAATTGAACCGCACAATATGACAAAAGAAGAGTGGCGCGTTTGTGTTGCAGGTAGGGTAGCAAGAGACGGGAAAAGGGCGCGGGGAGCAGACTTGCACAAGTGGCAAGAGGAGGCCCAAAGCAAAGCTTAGGTACAGTTCCAGTTCCATCCGATAGGCAGGAGAGATCAGGGATGCGCGCAGGACAACAGCGCGAACACGTATTGCATATAAATGCCATTCGACCTTTCTAGGCCTGGCTGATTAAAATTTAAGCGTGGATGAAGTCGGTCACCAGCTTTTTGAACTCGTTCGGCTTTTCAGCGTGGACTAGAAATGAGAGAGGTACAAGTAGGCCATCAGCGGCCAGTCCATAATAGCAAAAGGAATGGTATGGTATGCAAGAGGCGGAAAGAAAGACGGCTCACCCCAATGGCTCGCATCCAGCTCCTCTAGTACCATATTCGGGAAATACTCCTTGGTCAGTGCGACGTTGCGAGTATTAATATACCTTGAAAAATAAGACGAACTCTCGTCAGCTAACCAATCCTGTTCGACATGGCAGAAAATGGGAAGCCGTACCGGCTCTTCGTGCCCTTGATAAACATCGCCCGCCCCTCCCACGTCGCATGCCCGGCCTCGTACGGGAAGCCGCCGATGTGGGCCATGGAGTCGCCGATGAGTGGCACGGGGATGCGGAAGTGGATGTGCGGCGTCGCGGTCGTGGGGAGCGCGATGTTGGTCAGGAGGAACGCGCGTATGGAGGCGTCCTGCAACGGAGCATATCAATCGCATCAATCGCATCTCGTTCTCGGGCCACTTGGTAGTGGGGGAGAGGAGGGAGACGCATACGCACCTGTTCGTACTCGGTCAGGATTGCCTGCGCCTCTTTCCGCGTCCCCACCTTAGCCACCATGATCTTCTTCATCCCTTCAACGTACCCCCTGAACTCCGGGGACAGGTCGCCCCTGCTCGGGGCGATGTCGGCGACGATGAGGTTCGTCAGCGCGTCCTGCGATAAGGCGGGGGACAGCGCGACGGCCATCGCGACCTTGCCGCCCATGGAGTGCCCGAGGAGCGAGATATTCGACAGCCCGCGCTGCTCAAAAAAGTGCAGCACGTCCGCGGCCATGGCGGGGTAGTCCATCGGCGCGGCGTGCGGGGAGTCTCCGTGGTTGCGCAGGTCCTGTGTGATGCGTAACACAGCGCGTTCCCCGTTACTAAAGCGCTCTGAAAGCCTGCGAGAAAGATCAAGAACGACTTGCTAGTGTGTAGATAGGTCTTTGGAGGTCTTTCATGAAGGCTTTGGAGAGCGAGAGCCAGTTCCGCTTCGAGCCGCTGTGCCGAAGTCAGTCACGCGTGCATGGGTTGAACTGGGACGCACAATAGGCCGTGGAGGATGACGAGGGGCTTGTCTGTTTTGTTCCCATCTGCTGGTATTAACTCGTCGTATTGGAGCTCAACGGGGGTGGTCGTCGCTGAGAATAGTCCTAGAGGAGGTCAGGCTCGGGGTAATCGCGGGAGAAGGAGTGGACTTGCTACTTCTGCTCCGGAGCAAAGAGTGATTGGGTTTTAATGCAGCTCTGAATGCACTGCCTGAGGCTAAAGACCCGGGTCTCACCATGCTTCGAATGAATACCATAATCGCAGTGGGCGTCAAGGGGAAAGAGCTGACGCGCCGGCGCGTGACTTGACCATAGCCGCCGACAATTTTGATGGGGCGACACGTCCAGCTGCTTGCCCCAATCCTACAGCGAGCAAGTCTCTCAACTTTAACCATGGTCTCCATCACCGTCGCACCAGCAGGCAAGAAGGCCCCCTCCACCGCGCGCGGCTTGCCGTACACCGTCCAGATCCCCGGCAAGGCGTACGCCGACGTGACCGTGGGCGACGTGAAGACTGCTCTGGCTGCAAAGTACCCCAAGGTTCGTCAAGCGTATATTTGAAAAGGAACCTAACAACTGAAACTGATAATTTGCTTTTGTTTGATAGCTTTATGTGGACAGGCAGAAGCTCTCCGTGGCAGGGTCCAAAGCCGCACTCGAGAGCGACGTGAAGTTGAGCGCCGTGGGCGTCAAAGATGGCGGTGAGGTCCTCGTCAAGGACCTCGGCCCACAGATTGGGTGGAAGACCGTGTTCTTGATCGAATACGTGAGCATGCCCCAGTTCCTAATTGCCCGCTGCGCCGATATTGACGCGTTTGCATGAACAGGCTGGACCGCTGTTCATCCACCCTGCATTCTACCACCTGCCAAAGCTTTTCTACGGCCAGGACATGCAGCACAGCCAGCTGCAAAAGTGAGTGTCTGTATACCACCGTATCCTCATGAGCCCTGTGTTTACTGTTGTGCAGATTCGTCTATGCATTTGTCATGCTCCACTTCGTCAAGCGTGAACTCGAGACCCTTTTGTGCGTGCCATTCCCACTTGCTACCTGCTCTAAAGCTAAAGACGCTACCTCCCAGTGTGCACCGCTTCTCCCACGGCACCATGCCATTCACCAACGTATTCAAAAAGTACGTATTTCGACTACATCTCTCTGCGCCGACGC
This sequence comes from Athelia psychrophila, assembly GCA_001630335.1. Classification (NCBI taxonomy): domain Eukaryota; kingdom Fungi; phylum Basidiomycota; class Agaricomycetes; order Atheliales; family Atheliaceae; genus Athelia; species Athelia psychrophila. Next base: position 48,017 of record KV417709.1, read on the forward strand.
AAAGACTAATTGCCCGAACACCCACGCAGCTCGGCGCATTACCACCTCGGCTCCGGGCTCGCCATCGCTGCCGCCGTCTACAGCCCCACCTACGCCGCGGGGTCATCTTACCTCGCGGGCACCATCCGCGAGAATCCCAACTTCCTCTGGGCCTGCGCCTATGTCTGGATCGTGCGTCCCACCCACTCCTGCTCATCTTAAAACCCCTTACTGACCATTTACCTTTATCGCGCGCAGTGGGCCGAGCTCTCGAACCTGCACACACACATCACCACCAAGAACCTGCGCCCGCCCGGCACGCGCACGCGCGCGGTCCCGCGCGGTTACGGCTTCGACGGCCTGTTCTCCGTGTCCTTCCCGAACTACTTCTTCGAGCTCGTCGGGTGGGCCGTCATCGCGGGGATGACCGGCTCGTGGGTCGCGTCCGCGTTTGCGGTGGTGGCGGGCGGCCAGATGGCGGTGTGGGCGGCGAAGAAGCATGCGAACTACAAGAAGGAGTTCGGGACGGAGTACCCCAGGAACAGGAAGATTATGATTCCTTTCATTTTCTAGAGCGGTGGACGAGGGGTGTGTTTGGTTGGCATGTTGCATGTCACTGCTATATTCAATTTGTGCTACTTAGAATTCACGCATTTTGATGACATCGAGGATGAGCAAGTCGTGCAACGGACTGCGGCCCTGCAGTGCTGTGATGATATACATTGTAGCTTCACAAACCCGAAGATGGATGAAACATAAGGTAACAGACAAGGAGAAGGGGTAAGTAAGTATCACATCAGTGCCGTGGCATACGAAGAGTCTAAGGGAGTATTGGGAGGCCAAGTTATCTAACGACCAGCGGCCTACCAGCTCATCTAAAACATAGGACGCGGCAAAGTCTCAACCACATTTTCTGTACCTGATCGACAAGGTGAGCAGGATGTAGATAGAAGTAACTGGTTGACTCACCAAACTGCCGGTGACCACGACGCCCTCTGAATTTTGTAGATGCTCTTCCAATCTGCGATCGCGAGCACCAGCTGAGGAAGAACCGTTGACTGACTCTAAGGTGACCAGAGTTGTTAGATTTGAAGTCGTTGCATTGTAGGGAGTTCTGAACTCACGAGCGACGGCCGCGGGGCCTGAAATATGGAAGTGGTAATTGGTTATGTGATTGGTAATGACGTCACGTGTGCTGAGGCTGACTTGATCTCGACCGACGTTGTTTATCTCGCCGCCCTGGGTGTTCGAGGTGTCGTAGCGGGGCATTCGACAAGGTCGTCTTGGATGTAGGGTAAGGAGAGAGGGGATCAAAGCATTCTTTTATTTGAGGACCGCAGAAGGGTGGTTTCCTTTCCGCCCTTACATAAGGTTTTACATAATGACCTGATATTCGTGGCGTCGAGTCGGTCGATCTAGTTCGATCGGATCTGGCCAGAGATTTTTTTTCCAGTCCGGAGCTGTCCGGAGCGGGCTGCGGCAAGGGGCCGACATCGGAGAGCTCGGTGAAATAGGGCCACCCCGTTGGGTCGTGGGAAAGGGGCTGTGCCGCGCGCGCGTTGTCAACATGTTATCAATATCATATACATATTCGCGACTGATTTCAATAGCATTCCCATTCCTCTTGACCTTGATCTCGAGCAACACATATAGTACTTCAATACATATATGTCTCCTGCAAAGCCTCCCGGGCCCGGGCCCGTCACATAATCCTGTGATAATGACGAAACCGTGTTTGTTTCTGTAATTGATCAAGCAACTGGGGTGCATTCTGGAACCTTTAATATGCGTAGTACCATTCTCAAACTAGGAATGAGGGGAGCTGTGGATTGTGTAAATGAGCACGGTGACACGATAAGTGTAGGAGAATGGCTATGAGGGAAGCCAGACAATCAGCAAAAAAACGAAATTTGGTGAGTGTATCAGAGCATATTTTACATGGATGTCCACTTATTGGAGAGCCCCAGTCTGGCGAATGGTCTGCAGAAGATGCACGAATATTCAATACATCCATGCAAGATCTATTTGCTGGAAAAGTCGGAGATCTGACGCTGTTTTGCCGTCCCAGTCAGATATTCAGGCCGATAAAAGGCAAGGGATGGGCCACATAACAGAGTAGATAATATTGGATCGATTTTTTACAGCAGAAATGATGTAAATAAATGGTATATACTGTATGTTAGAGCCTCTTGTCGTGGTTGCAGCCAGACGCGATGCGCGCGGCACAGCCCCTTTCCCACGACCCAACGGGGTGGCCCTATTTCACCGAGCTCTCCGATGTCGGCCCCTTGGGCTGCGGTATCTGCGCGCCGTTATCTTGCTCAGCGCATGCAGTCTCTCATCCTCGTCACATCATCTCTCCCTCCTCAGTTTTGTCTCTTCTAACCGCGCCGAACCACAGAATGTGCTCTTTGGACAGGCCCCCGGAAGCTCCCCCTTCTAACCACCCGAAAAATAGGGGATTTGAGGCCGCAGGCCTCGAATTTTTGTGAAAAAATAGTTCAAGGTTCGTGGCGAAAAGCGAGAAAACATTGACCATTGACGAGAATTTAATATGAAACCGAGGGCAACTGGAACCCTGAGCTCGTAGGAACAGCCTTAGAGCCTACCGCGTCAGCGGCGCCAAAAAATTGCTTTTTACCATATCACGTGATGATGTCCATCCGACATAGAGGATTTGAGGCCCATTTTGGAGGATTTTTCCGGGTGGTTAGAAGGGGGAGCTTCCGGGGGCCTCTTTGGACCGACCAGCGTGGCCGGAAGCTCCTGGTGCTGCCCAACAGCAATGCTGGCCACGCTCATTGCCCACGAATGTGATATTCAGGAGCAGAGGATGGGACATCACTCGCTTTTAATGGAGCTTCAAACTTCGCAATCCACTCGCTCTTCCCTGTTGCCCGGCCCTCATCGTACCTCACGCCGTGCCCGCTCAGCAGAACGCCATCAGAGGCGATCTCACCTCGCTCGAGCAGATGCACGTCACCCATCACGTCCTTCATGCTCTCTCGCCCATCGCACGGTACCTTGTCGGGCGCCTGGCCCTCCTTCTGGTAATCGTTCACGGAGCCGACGACGACGACGATGGGGATTGCGGCCATGATCGCGACGTCCTCGCCCAGGCGACCATGGCCGCGCGCACTTGAAAGGGCATTCCCGGAGAAGATTGAGAGCGAGCTCGTTAAGATCTGCGAGGATATCCTCGACATCCTCAAGAAGCATCCGATTCCTTCAGCAGCGTCTGGAGAGTCGATTCTACCACGAGATGTGAGCAGGAGCGTGATTTTCCTCACGCACCCCATTCGTCTCAGTCTCGCATTCAACTTCTCTGTCTTCTAGATTCTAATACGATATCCTCAACCGTGCTTTCCACCTGGAAAACAGGCGTTCTGCTATCGCTGAGCTCGACACGCTCTCTCAAGTTTTAAATCGCCACTGACATCTGCGGGCATCTGGGGTGAGCAGTATATTACATGCAGAATGAGCTTCCGTACGAGGAGTGCTTTGCCCGCGAAGGAAGCGCGCACAAGGACTGCTTCGTCGTGTCGGGGAGCAAGATGTTCGACGGCGTGGGCAGGTACGTCCGAGTCGTCGCGGTCGCACAAAGAGCTTCATCGGGCGCATCATGCTCAGAAAACCCGTTAACGAATTCTAAGTACAAGAGTTGTTAGATCTGAAGTTGCGGCATGGATGGTTTTAATTCTACGTTTCAGTTAACTTACAAGGCGTCGATCCCACTCCTCGAGGATCGGGCGAGGCGAGTTACAGCTCCCACTTCTTATCTAATCCTACGTCGCGACAGGGATCTTGGTATCTATTCAAATGTCGGTATGGGTCTCGACATTTTCATGATAATAACGGGCCCAAGGCTCGATCAATATTACCGCCCACCGCCAAGAAGTTTGAATAATTGCAAAATGCGCCGCTCTTCCTGCGTTGGCCATGTGGCTCAATTGGTGCACATCCCGCCTCGCTATTATGACAAGGAGTGGCCTTTGAAAGCGTGGACTCCAGCCAACGGATGCCGCTCCATTCCAGCCGTTATGAGTCTCGCCAGAGTCCAGCGAAATTTTAGCCAACCCGTTAGGGCATTTTACTAAACAAAGGATAGCCGTCGCGCTGTAGCAGCATCGCAAAGTTGCACCGCGTGATATCGGTATATTGTAGCTGTAAAAACCGGAAATACCGGAAAGAAATAACGGATAAGGCAAAATAATAAGTAGGTGTCTCATTCAATGAGGTAGAATAGCTGGATAGCATCTAGCAGTGTCCAAGAAAAGTAGTAAGTAGAATGTCCTAGAATAAGTTATGCAAGTCCACTTGAGCCTTTGCTCCTCGTCGCATCGCCTGTCCATTCCGACCTCTCCGGGATGTGAGTTTGGTGTGATGTGCATGCTCCCAGCCGCGCCGTCAACGAGCCTAGCGTGACGCCGTCTGTCGCCTCCCAATCCGACTCCCTGCCTGAGAAGCAAGCGCTGCTCGCATCTCATCCGAAACAGATGAGGCAGCAGACTTTCAACCACAGCTTACGCGCCTGAGTGAACAGGTGAGCATAGTATGGACAGAATTAACTGGGTGACCACTCACCAAGCTGCCAGCGCTCTCTGAACCCTGCAGATTTGTCCTGACCCGACTCTCTTCTGATGCCCGATCGCGAGTGCCCGTTGAGGAGGACCCGCTGTCCGATTCTAAGTTGTCAAAACAAGAGGTGTTAGATTCGAAGTTGTTGCGTGGATGAGTTCAGTGAGCTGCTTAACGAGCAATGGCTACAGGGACCAACTTGAAAATGTAGAAATTCAGATGGTAGTGGTTTTGAACGTGATAGATATCCCGTGCGCTGACCAGGTCCCGACCGACGTTGTATATCTCGCTATCCTGGGTGTTGGCTGTGTCGTAGTGGGCCATTTGGCGGATAGCTGGGAGGATTTGGCGGATGGACGGGAGGGACGGGAGGTCATCTTATAGTGGAATAGCGGTGGGCCTATTGGGCAGTCCGAAGAGTTTGATGAAAACGTGCCGAAGTGCAGAAGTGCGGAACAGGGTAGGGTACGGTACTTCAAATTCTGCAACAATTAGCTTGTGCCGTGCTTCCGGACCGCACACCCATGCCCCGCTCAGTATGCCAGAGTATGCCCCTCGTGTTTTGTTGCCAGGGTATTGCAATATGATAAGTACTAGCGTTGTTATGGAGCGAGGGAGAGGGCCGTGCAGTGTGCAGCCCCCCACATACCACATGTTATCTAGTTAGAATGAATGTACCGATATCTCCTGCTTTTGTTGACATTGTTAACGTTTGCTGCGCGGAATCGTCCAGCCAGCCCATAACTGCAGATGTTCAAGCGGATGACAGCTGTGTTTCCACTGGCCAGTGTTGGGCCAGTGGCAGAGCCGTCGGCGCTGTCGGGGTATGTTGCGGCGGCGCTCCGTCTTTGGTTTGCTCAATCCATGTACTTATAATTATATAATATATATTGTATGTGCAAGGAGGGTTACATGCGGCCTCGATATGCAAAACAAACGACCTGCCTTCTTGGGCGGCGTAGTGGTGCATTTCATAAATCAACACATGTGAATATGATTATCACCGTGCCTTGCTTGGCCGAGTCGGCATAAAAGCCGGCGGTCTGACAGAGACAGCAGATGAACTTTGAAGAAATTGCATGCAACGTCTTTCGCGTGCATGCAGCATTATCATTATGATGATCGACGCGGGTCGTCATATTAATCTTAATATATGGGCCTTTATGCTTTATAAGGCACGCTTCCCCCGGAATCTCCGTACCGGGCGTGCTGTGCTCGACCCGGAGGCTTGGCCGCGGAATGGGTTTCTGCAGCCACCTATAGTTGAGGTGCACCGCACCGCTTTCATTGCGAGGAGCACACTCGGTGGATGACTACTTGCAACTTACAGCTAAAAATGAGAAAAACTCGACACACTCGGCCATCGTCGGCAAAGTTGATAAGGCGGTGTTTCCACTTGCTTCCATTGCTTGGTATTCGTGACTTTGCGACTTCAGCCGCATCACAGATAAAATGACTCCCCCTCCTCTGTACAAGCAGGCACGGAAGATGTGGTTGAGAGTCTGCCGCGTCCTGCAGTGCTTTAGATGTGCTGGTAGGCAAGTATTACTATAACCTTTGCATTTCTCATGAGACACCAATCTACCCCAATCTACCCCAATACAACGCCAATACAATACCTCTACTTAATCATTGCCTCTCCTTTTTCATTGCCTTATGTTTCAGATCTTAAGTTTACGCAGCTACAATGTGCCTCTTTACAGCACTGCAGGGCGGGCCACACGAGGCCACAGGGATACGTAGCCATCTGTTCTGGAGCCTAGACTTTCTGGCCGACCCCTAATGCACGTAAAAAGAAAGTTGGAGAGAAGGCCGAGGATGTCCTGTAAAATGGAGAACTGTCCGAGTGTCGTTATACTAACCGAAGAGCAATTAGCAATGAAATAGCGAGTAAAACCGTCCTAGAATAAGTAGTGTAAGTCCGCTTGAGCCTTTCATCGCGTCGTGAATAGCAACTAGCAGAGGCCAATGAAAATTGAAATAGTCAGTAAAACCGTCTTAGAATAAGTAGCGCAAGTCCCCTTGAGCCTGTAAATTGTTCCTCCTCGTCGCACCACCTATGCTCCAACCCACGGCGTCACCTCCTAATCCAACACCCTGCGAACCTTGGGCGGGGCGTAGCAAACGCAGTAAGCGCCGCACCAGTCTCCGTGTCATCGCGCTCCACGCGTTCGGATACTTGCACCCCGCAATTGCAGTGACTCCGCCCGCCGTCAGCGTCGGCGGCGGGACGAGCGTCGCGACCGTGCCCGTGGACGTGTACTGCGGGAGCGCGGACGCGGTGGCGCCCGCGTTGGAGATCGTCGCAGGCGGGTAGACGCTGTACGACGAGGACCAGGTCGCAAAGATGGTTCCCGCGTCCACGCCCCGGTCTGCCAGGGGAGGTAGGTCCAGTCGAAGGCGGTGTCTGAGACGCCGAGGGAGGCGCATTTGCCAACGGCGGCGTGCGGGTCGGTGGGGATCTGAATTTCCGATCTATGCTCATCAGCGGCAGTTAGCGATCGCTTCCCGTGGAGCTACGAGAATCGATTATGAAGCGTACCTTCCCTGTCCAGAAGAAGTAATCCTGCAGCGCGTCCATGCTGGCCAGCGTGAACTGCATAACCTCGGCCCTGGCCGCTGCTAACCAGTTGCTGCTGTCCTGTCGCGCGCCGCAGTTGGTCGTCGTCGGGGGGAAGTTCACGCCGCGCAGGAACAGCCCGCAGTCATTGAAGCCCGCGCTCATATCCCCTGTGATCGTCACCCCGAAGCTCGAGCGGGACGCGTTGAAGCCGTTGCCCCACTTGGTGCAGGCAGTCTTCGGCCAGGTGCCGCCGGCGCTCGCGGGGTTCGTGCCGCTAGCGATGGTGGCTTCGGAGGAGCCCTAGAACGCGGTGTACTGTAACACAACAGAATGCATTAGGATCGGTGCGAGCGGAAGGGGAGTTGAGAATGGAAGGACATACGGGATGGGAGTCGAGAATGACTCTGTCTGACCCAGGCATGAATCTCGCCCAGGTGGCCACTCCTTGGAACCCATCGTGCACCGACATATGCGGACCCTTCCCAACACCGACGCCAGTGGTATTGCGAATCATGTTGTGTGTCTCGAGGTAGCTACAGGCAGGTCATTACATCAGCACGCGACCTTCTAGAGAGATGGAAGTGAAATCGCGTACAAGGAGTTTAGCTGCTCCCTCCCGATAGTATTGAGCAGCGCCTCATTGACGACGCCGAAGATGGGCACTACGTCCGTCCACTCAGGCTCGCCAATGAACTCGGTGATGATGCGGATGTAGTTCAGGGCACGCTGCGCGCTAGCCATGCCTACGACGCCGTTCAAGAAGTTGACAACGCCGAATTTGCCAGAGTAGTTGAAGGCTGCCACTAAACCGTCATCGGTATCATCCAAATGGCGTGGACGATGAAAAGCCCAAAGGAGGAAGAATGAGACCCATTCTGCGACCCCGGAATAGTATGCAGATCCAGATTGACCTTCAAACCGTATTTCCTTGCCCACCCGAGGAGGCGCACGATGTACTTCCAGCTCATGCCCTCCCAGGTTTCGATGGCCCAGTACGGAATCGGCACGCGTATCCAGTTCAAGCCCGCCCCTGCGATTTGAGCGATATCTTCTACGGTTATGAGGTTATGAACTTGCTGTAATGGGCCTCGAGCACGGCTAAAGAAAACAAGATCAGTATTGGGCTGGGCGTCGAAGTTATATGGATTGTTTCTTACCTTGCAGGGTCGTGGAGGTGTTGGCGGCGATGGCTTCTGAGAGCGACCACTCGTCAATGGCGTCTGGGTATGCCTGGAAGAGAGCGGAGGAGATGAACGGCTCTAGGACGAAGAGACTACCGATGTTGACGCTGTGAAAAAATGAGCTAGTTAGTTTATGCCAACGGGTACTAATATGGGGAAGGATAATGGGGAGGGGAGCATGCATATAATACTGACCCTCGAATCTGGTCAGTGCTGAAGTTCCACGATATATTGAGAGGTGGTGTCCATGAGTTGACCTGCGCGTTGTTGTTGAACGGATCCTCGTGGTCATAGTACCCTACAATGACAATGAAAAATCAGAAAGACGATCACCAGCGGGGATGCGGTGGAAAGAATATGCTTACATGAGCCTCCAAAGGCATTCGAATAAGTAAAATTCGACCCATCGTCCATGGTGATGCTAGACCCGTCTCCACCAGTAATCGCAGCTTTCGAGCTAGGAGAGCTGCTCGGGCTACGACCACCACCACCTGCACCTGTTGCACCTCCTCCTCCTCCACTAGAGCTTGCGCTCGAGTTATGCTTCTTGATAACGGTGAAGCAGACTGGTAGAACCACCACAAGGACTACGACGATCAGCGCCCCGAGCGCAGCGAGCCCCAGCAGCATCCTTCGTGAGGACCTCTTCGGAACCTCCTGAGCGCCGGCGGACACAAGCCCACGGTCGTGCTGATCTGAGGTGGCCCCATCCTCGCCCTGGACGAGCAGACCCAGGCGGTGGCTAGAGTCATTCTGGTACGATGCAAACAACGAGTCTCTGGGTGTGTCGGTGCGCTGGATTGCGTGTCGAACGAGGATCTAGAAGGATGTGCGCGGCAGCTTGAGGCCGCCATCGTTCAGGGGGTGCGGTGCGGTGTTCCGTTGGTTCCGTGATTTCCAGGCGCTCGCCACATCTAACTGTGAATAACCAAGTCACCTCTTAACTTTAACCATGGCTCCTTCACCGTCGCGCTGCCAGGCAAGAAGACTCCCTCCAGCGCCCGCGTCCTGCCGTACACCTCCCAGATCCCCGGCAAGGCCTACGCCGATGTGACCGTGGGCGACGTCAAGACCTGACAAGGCTCACGCTTTGATTTTGTTTGATAGCTGTGTGCGGACAGGTAGAAGCTCGCCGTGGCAGGCTCCAATGCTGCACTCAAGAGCGACATGAAGCTGAGCGCTGTGGGCGTCCAGGACGGCGGCGAGGTCCTCGTCAAGGACCTCGGCCCGCAGATTGAGTGGAAGACCGTGTTCTTCGAACACGTGAGCATATCCCAGCTCCTAATCACCAATGCTTCGGATCGACTGGGAGGTGGGTCCATGGACCAGCCCACAGGTCCACGGTGGTGTATCGCCTCGCGGCCCACCACATTGCCTTAGTTGCCCCTATCCCATTGCCCTTCCCAACCCAACTTAATAGGCCCAGACCTTCAACTATTCATCTCACTACACCATCACTGTTCGCGACGCTTTGCCGCTGCGAACACCCTTCGCGCAGCTGTCCCGACTCCCGCGTCGGTGGTGGCTTTGGCTTTCCCACTTTGCTTACTAATGTTTTTCCCGATGCCACCAGTCAACCACCAGCAGCTCCCAGCTCTCAAGACTCCCGCGGCTACAAGGCATCTCGGAAAGGGCATATGTAGTATAAGAAGGAACTTTGTAGATAGTACTTATGTAATCAGTATTTTTGAATCATTTCTAAATTCTGCTCATCCCCGCCAAATGAGCTCCGAGTCTCCAGCCAGGCGGCTTGCACAGGGTCAAGGGCTTCTGACACACAATGATTATTATGCACTACTTAGTTGGATACATAATACCTACCGGTAAGGTGTAACCATTCCACTTTATGTCAATGAGACTCTAAGTATGCCACAAAGTCGCCGCTCCCCGTCCATGGACCAACCTCCCAGTCGATTAGATGTTCTCCTATCCACCCGCTGCGCGGATATTGACGTGTTTACACGGACAGGCTGGACCGTTGTTCATCCACCCTGTGTTCTACCACCTGCCAAAGCTTTTCTACGACCACTGGCTATGCAGCACAAGCAGTTGCAAAAGTGAGAGTCTATGTGCATCATCACATCCTCAGAGACCCCTGTTATGTGGATATGTCTGCACATTCGTCATGCTCCACTTCGTCAAGCGTGAACTCGAGGCCCTCTTGTCTCCTCTTGTGCGTGCCATTCCCTCTTCCTAAAACTGAAGACGCTATCACCCAGTGACCATCGCTTCTCCCATGGTACCACGCCGTTCCATAACGTGTTCAAAAAGTATGTGTATTTCGCCTACATGTTCTACAGGAAAAGACTAATCGCCCAAACACCCACGCAGCTCGGCGCATTCCGCTCGGCTCCTGTGTCAATGTTGAAGCCCCGCGCGCTCAATGTAGCTTCAAGGGGCCAATTTCCCTGCGGATTACTAGACAGGAAAGTAAGTAGTTTTATCCGCTTAAATTTACCAAATTTACCGTAGCCGAGGTAAATTTCGGGGTTCTCCGCCCGTGGGAACCTGTCAAAAGGTCGTTCAAGTGGCCACATCCCCGTCGTTTGCTGCACAGCATCGCATGCAGGGTGCTCAGGGCACCTGGAATTGCTATATATGATCTCTTAAATACAATTTAAGTTTCTGGTTAATTCTTATAGCAATAGCCGCGCTTATAATATGCCCCCGAGCGATAATGTGCAGAATTCAGCCCCAAATGAGCTCCAGAACTAAGTTTTGGTTCAATAAGGCTCATTTACTGCAATAAACGGCAGTATATGGTGATAGAGACATGCAATACTCATAAATAAACACAATTGAAGTGTTCAGAGCCGCCTCAAGCCGCTCAAACCCGTAGATAATGAGGAAACACGTCGCAAAGTGGCGCGCGCGCTTCGGAAAGGCCACTAGCACTAGCGCGTAGAAACGTACTGTGCCATATCGGGAAACGGGTCAGACACCGAAGCGGGTCAATTGCATTTTTCTCTACAACTACTGGACCGTTCTCCCATATTTTTTGACTAACGTGTAGCTATCAATTCGCCCTACCTGAATATGTAGAAGTTTAAGGAGAAGAGATCCAAAAGAACGAAGAAATGACATATTCGATCATAGAGTCCGAAAATCCTGCTTGCAACTAGGCATAGCGACAATTGGAAGGTGTCGCGAGCTCTCCAAGCGACTCATTGAGCAAGCAGAGGCTATAGTAGAATGTGGAGTATACAGGAATGAAATTTTGAGCGCAATCAAGAGCTCGTTAGCCCCAGAATTAGCACATTAAGAAGTGTGCACGTACCTGGGTCCCTTGGTTCACTGATTCACCACGCACAATCACCCAAATACATAGCACCTCTGGCCAATCAATGACTATAGAATATAGATAGTCACGTTCGAAAAGGATTGATCCCTTCCAGGTAGTCGCGAATCTTGCTGAGAGGAGTTTTGATGCCAGATTGTTGGATTCAGAGGAGCTATGACCAAAAAGACAAGTTCAGACCAAGATACAGGCGGGTAAGGTCCAATTAGAACTTCTATATGGTTCATAGCAAGCCAAGTAAGTCTCTGGTTGAGGCTGCCATCCGAATTGGCGGTAGGAAGGAAGAATGGTGGTCTTAGGTAAAGTGACCCGCTTCCATGCTTTTGGCGAAATCCCGATCACTCTAGCAAAATGGCCATAGCACAACACTCAGGACCTCTAAAATTTCATTTCCTGCTCTAAATGGTAGTCAAATGATCTCTATATATGGTGCAAGTTATTTGAGGACGATTGGTTTGTTAGATGTTGCAAATTTTTGAATTTTTCGTTGGGTGACCCGGATCCCGATAGGGAACAGTAGTAAGGCCACAACATTACAACTTTACCGTCGGCGCGCGCGTAGCGCGCCCCGCCCGAGCCGGTAAATTCACGTGAATTTACCGATTTACCGTAAATTTCACTTAACTCTCACTTAATTCACTTAACAGCACTTATCTGCCATCGGGCCAGCTCTTCAAAGGGTCTGAGGGCTCTGGGTCTTTGATACAACACTAATGCACATACTTGTAGTAGTCTATAAAGATTTCAGGCGATATGATGAGGATAGGAGTGATGCAGGAGCTGAACACTATGGTAAATAAACATTTTGGGTGGGGCGAGAGCTTTCCAGAGCCGCCGGAGGCCCCGGGAGCCAATTTTCTGAGCCAAAATTACATTTAAAGCTATTTCACATCATATTCAAATGCTACCCCTATCAATATCTGGGAGGGACACGAGATGGGAGGAGGTACGAGGAGGAAGGGTGGCGGGAGATTTGCTCGGCACGCTCGGCGTCTATACAGACGCCGGATTACGTTGATCCCGGTAAATTTGTCGACATAAGCCCCTTTACCTATGCGCGCTCAATGCCTCGTTCATATAAACGATCAATCGGGCATTTCGCCCTTGCACATCCCACCCTTTTCAAAACAGTTTGGTACCCACGTAAATCTCAGACCTTCGATATCCAAGCCGACCATATCGAATGGCTCAGACTAACACCTCCAACACCCGGGACAGCGAAATACACAACGTCGGTCGAGACCAAGTCAGCACGCGTGATGTATATCACATAAATCACTACCACTTGGCTTTCTATAATTCAGGCCCCGCGACCGTCACTCGTAAGCTCATAATTCCACGCAACAACTTCATCTCTAACAATTCTTCTTTTTGTTACCTAGCAGCGACCGATGGTTCCTCCTCCGCGGACACTGGCAATCAAGGATTGGAAGAGACCCGAGCCAGGGTAGAGGACTCAGAAGGCATCGTGGTCACTGGTAGCTTGGTGAGTCCCATCCCACTACTGCTGCCTATGAACATCCTGCTCACCCGTTCAATCAGACGCGTAAGCTGTGGCTGAGAGTCTGTCGCCTCCTCTGCCTCAGATGAGCTGGTACGCCGCTGGCGGGGTGGTTACTAGAACCCCATCTTCGCCTCCCAGCACTCCCCTCAGACTCCCTGCATGACAATGCCACGCTACCTCCGTTACAGGATACGACTGTAGCACCACCACTTATCCCTCCTCCTTGTCTATTGCGTGTTGTTATTTTATAGCTTTGGCTTTGCACAGCTGCAGTGTACCTCGCTCATTTGATGTAGTTCCGCAGGACATGGGGTGTTGAGTCAGTTGCATAAGCTGTTAATCTGCACGATCGATGATCTCGAAATGCCCGAAGTCGGCTAGACGCCCTCAGAGTTGACCGAAGGCCCATTCATGTCATGACCGCTACGCGAGAGTTAAATCGAACCGCACGAGCGGCGCGTTTGTGTTGAAGTAGCGTAGCAAGCGAGGAACAAGGAGCGCGGAGCGCGGAGCGCGGACTTGTGTAAGGTGGTAGGAGGCCCAAAGGAAAAGCCGATGTACAGCTCCATTCAATGGACAGGATAAATGGGAGGCGCGCCCAAGCAGCTGGGGGTGCCGGGGAGGTCGCCACCAACAAGCCTGGATTCAAAATGCAGCGTTAGACAACAGCATGAACATGCATTGCATATAAATGCCATTCAATTTTCAAGGTCCCGCGCCTGATTCAAATTTAAGCGCGGATAAAGTCCGTCACCAGCTTTTTGAACTCGTTCGGCTTTTCAGCATGGACTAGAAGTGAAAGCGGTAAATCGTCAGTGGCCAGTCGATAGTAAAACAATGGGTGGAAGAAATGATAGGGGTAAAGGTAGGTCGTGAGCGGCCAGTCAACAAAAGGAATGGCATGGTAGGCGTGGGCAGAAAGAAAGACGGCTCATTTCAGTAGCTCGCCTCCAGCTCCTCCAGCACCATATTAGAGGAAGGTTCCTTGATAAGCGCGACGCTGTGCGCATTAATGTACCTTATTTAGAGAAATTCTCGTCAGCCAACCCTCTTCACACTCCTCGACATGGCAGAAAATGCCGGCTCTTCGTGCCCTTGAAAAAGATTGCCCTCTCCTCCCACGTCGTATTCCCGGCCTCGGACGGAAACCCACCAATATGGGAAATAGAGTCAGCGCGGCACGGGGATGCAGAAGTGGACGTGCGGCGTCGAGGGCGTGGAGCGCGATGTTGGTCAGGAGGAATGCGCATATGGAAGTTGTCCTGCAACGTAACATAGTATCAAGAACATTTATATTGCGAAGGCGGCGTCTGAGACGTCGAGGGAGGCGCCTTTGCCGACGGCTGTGCGCGGGCCGGTGGAGATCCAGCCTTCCTGAAGGCCGAGTTGGCAGGACCACAGGGGGGACTCGAGGATGCCCGATATTGAATTGCTGATTTAAGCTTATTAGCCGTAGTTAGCGATCGCTTCTTGTGGAGATATGAAAATGGATTATGGAGCGTACCTTCCATGTCTAGAAGAATTAATCTTGCAGCGCCTCCATGCTGGCCAGCGTGAACTGCATGACCCCGGCCTTTATCGCTGCTAACCAGTTGCTGCTCGATTGCCAGGGGCCACAGTTGCTCGTCGTCGGGTCAACATCCACGCCGCGCAGGAACAGTCCACAGTCGTTGAAGCCCGCACTCATTTCCCCTGTGATCAACACCCCGGAGTTCGAGCGGGAAGCGTTGAAGCCCTTGGCCCACTTCAAACTGTCTTTGGCCAGGCGCCGCCGGCGCTCGAGGGGTTAGTGCCGCGACCCACTGGCCATGGTTTTGTCGGATGCGCTGCTGAATGCGGTGAACTCTAGCGCAATATAATGCATTAAGATTGGCGAGAGCAGAAGGGGAGTCGAGGATGACTCTGCCTGGCCCGGGCATGAATACCGGCTAGGTGGTGTCGTGCACCTCGAGGTAGCTTCGGGCAGGTCATTATATCAGCACACAAGCCCTTTAGATAGAAAAGTGAGATCGCGTACAAGGTCATTGCCCAACTGACGACGCCGAAGATGAGCGCTACGTCCATCCACTCGACCTCACCAATGAACTCAATGATGATGGATTTTAACGCACGCTGCGCGTTGGCCAATAGCCACGCCCATGAAGCCGTTCAAGAAGGTGCTGGATTACAGGTCAAAGAAGGGTGCGCGTGGCGGCTCGAGACCGCTGTCGCTCATAGGGGTCTGCCCTCTCGGAGTCGTAGTTCCGGGTTAATGTCCCTTGCCTGACTAATCGGTGATCGGTCCTGGTTATATCCGTGGTATTGGAGTCAACTGGCTCGTTGCTCGGGGCAGAATGGACGGCGAAGCCAATTGGCAAAAAGAGTGACGGGGTATTTGAATAAGGAGGCCACCGCCGACAAGATGTGAAAACAGGTGGTTTTGCCGATCGCACACTTTTAGGCCAGACTTTCCTATACAAGCTACATATCGGAAGAATGACAAACTTTGCTATCGGAAGAAAATGTCGAAACTGTTCCTATACAAGCAATTGGAAGGATGAAAAACTTTGCTATCGGAAGAAAATGTTGACACTGTTCCTATCTTCCGATCGCATAACCACTCTGAACGAAACGTACTCGTCCAGGCGCCTGTCCAATCCGACCGCGAGCAAGTAAATCTCTCTCTCAACTTTTACCATGGCTCCATCACCGTCGCGCCAGCTGGCAAGGCCCCCTCCACCGCCCCGGCCTGCCGTACACCTTCCAGATCCCGGCAAGGCCTACGCCGGTGTGACCGCGGGCGACGTCAAGGCCGCTCTGGCTGCAGAGTACCCCAAGGTTTGTCAAGTGCAGTACTTGAAAGGGAACATAACAACTGATGCTTTGATTTTACTGGATAGTTTTATGTGGACATATCAAGGTCATGCAGAAGCTCTCCGTGACAGATTCCAAAGCCGCACTCGAGAGCGACGTGAAGCTGAGCGTCGTGTGCGCCCAGAACGGCGGGAGGTCCTCGTCAAGGTCCTCGGCCCGCAGATTGGCTGGAAGACCGTCTTCTTGATTGAATACGTGCGCATGCCCCAGCTCCTAATTACCCGCTGCGCTGATACTGCCGCGTTTGCATGCACAGGCTGGATCGTTGTTCATTCACCCTGCGTTCTATCATCTGCCAAGGCTTTTCTACGGCCAGGACGTGCAGGCAGCCAGCTGCAAAAGTGAGTGTCTATGTATACCAATGTGTCCTCCAGAACCTGTGTTAATGTTGTGCAGATTCGTCTATGCATTTGTCATGCTCCACTTCGTCAAGCGTGAACTCGAGACCCTGTTGTACGTGCTATTCCCATTTGCTACCTGCTTTAAAACTAAAGACGCTACCTCCCAGCGTGCACCGCTTCTCCCACGGCACCCATGATGCCATTTACCAACGTATTCAAAAAGTATGTATTTCGACCACGTCTGTACCCAGACGCAAAGACTAACTGCCCGAACGCCTACGCAGTTCGGCGCACTACCATCTCGGCTCCGGGCTCGCCATCGCCGCTGCCGTCTAGAGCCCCACCTACGCCGCGGGCTCGTCCTCACCATCCGCGAGAACCCCAACTTCCTCTGGGCCAGCGCCTACGTCTGGATCGTGCGTCCCATCCACTCTCGCCTCTCCTAAAACCCCCACTAACTAACGATTTGTTTACCTTGCCCGCGCAGTGAGCCAAGCTCTCGAATCTGTACACGTACATCACCACTAAGAACCTGCGCCCGCCCGGCACGCGCACGGGTAGGGCTTCGATGGGTCGTTCTCTGTGTCCTTCCCAAACTACTTCTTCGAGCTCATCGGGTGGGCCGTCATCGCGGGGATAACTGGGTCGTGGGTCGCGTCGGCGTTTGCGGTGGTGGCGGGCGGCCAGATGGCGGTGTGGGCGGCGAAGAAGCATGCGAAGTATAAGAAGGAGTTCGGGAAGGAGTATCCCAGGAACAGGAAGATTATGATTCCCTTTATTTTCTAAGGGAGGGGTATGAGTTTGGTTTGGGTTGCGTGTTGCATGTGTACTATGCACAAATATGTGCTGCTTAGAATTCACGCATTTTGATGTCATCGAGGATGAACAAGTCACGCAATTGACTTCGGCTCTGCAGTTCTGTAATGGCGAAGGTATCTAACAACCAGCGGCCTACAAGCTCATTTAAAATACTACAAGCTCATCTAAATATAGGAAGCGGCAGACTCTCAACCATATCTTCCTCGCTTGATTCAACAGGTGAGCAGGATGTAGATCTAGACGGGATTGACTGAATCGGCCACCGAACTGCCAGTGACCACGATGCCTATCTGAATACTCTAGGTACTCTTCCGATCCGCGATCGCGAGAACTAGCTGAGAACCCGTTGACTAATTCTAAGTACAAGAGTTGTTAGATTTGAAGTTGTTGCGTGTGGGGAGTTCTGAGCTTGCGCGTGGGAGCTCGATTCGGGACCAGTCGAACATAGGCCTGCATGAAGCCGCCTGAGGCTGATCAGCTGAGGCTTCTGGCAATTTGTCTGGCAATGAATATGCCCTCAAATATGGGCATTCTCAAATAAAAGAATACTTTAATCCCCTCTCTCCTCCTGTACACCCAAGACGACCGTATCGAATGGCTCAGACCAACACCTCCAACACCCGGGACAGCGAGGTAAACAACGTCGAGGACATATCGATATTGGAAAGTCCGGCGTGAAAAGTCCGGCGGACTGTCCGGCGGACTGTTCAGGTGTCCGGCGGCAGAGTTCGGCAAAGCTCGGCAGGGTGGCTGACCGGAACAGGGGTTGGCCCGCTAAGGCAGCTGGTTGATCGCCAGCCGCTCTTGCTATTATCGTCACCATGTCTGCCGTATCGCTGTTGCAGCGCCTTGCTGGTATCGAGTCACTTTCTCACATCCCTCTGACGACGTTCTTGACTCTGATTCACCGCGCATCTGCGACATCTCGCTGCCGCAAACCCTAGGCACCTCGATTGACTGTGCACCGCCAGTACTCCCGCAGTCCGTCGCGCTTTTCTTGGCTGAATCGGTACAGCTCTCCGAGGAGCTAATACACACTGCCCATTATATGCGTGCATGAGAAGTTTGGGGCAGATGTATGCGTGGGGCCATCTCCAGCGGGAGCAATGGGCGTGCTGGACATTGTGGGCGGGTATGAATTCAATATATAGGGGGGGATGTAGTCGTGACAAAAATGAAATGTGTTGGCAATGCCGTCCAAGTGCTTAGTGCTGCGGCACTGCCTGTGAGGTCAGAATATGTAATTTTAAGGTGGTCTAGAGGGCTCACAAGAGTGTAGGGTTCACCAAAAGACTCTTTGGTGTTGTCTTTGATGTACTTAACAGTGAGCGGAACACCACACTTGCGGCAGACGTGTTTTGAGTGGCAAAGAACTGGTGTTTTCTTGAGGTATGTCGCCACAGGTGTTGTATTCGTAAACATATATATAGTGATACAGAGAAAGAAAAGACGTAAAGAGTGGATGGGC